>BEXV01002349.1:13121-28510 GCA_003118195.1 Hemicentrotus pulcherrimus
GAAGGGGGGGGGGGAGGTAGAGAGGATCGGGGGAGAGGGGGGTAGTAAGTGAGAAAGAGGAGTTAGAGAGAATGAGTGGAAGGGGAGAGGAGGGAAAGAAGAGTGCCTGGCAGAAAAAAAAAGAAGAAAGTAGGACAGATCTGAGGGGTAAGAGAGAGATCGAGAGAGGGTAAGGGGAGAAGGAGAAAGATAGAGAGGGAGAGAGATAGACAGTGGGAGTAATTGGATCACAAAGAAAAATGAAAAACAAAATGAGGAATGTGTGTTATTGAATGCCTTTTACGGATTTTGTGTTTCCGCCACATATGTATCTAGATAATTAATACTGAAGTATGTTATTTCAGGTGAAGACCATGATGCGATGACGATTCATAACACATTGGATAATGAGGTGGAAATAGAACCTTATATCAAGCAGTTAACCGTTACTATGGATGGATGTATCATCGTTCTGTCATCCCACAATGTACTCTACACATCACAATACCACCAGAAAGTTCTCATTAAAGTAAGTTTTGTATGCAGTCATTAATATGGATGATAACAACGATATTTATAAAGTCAATTTCCTGAGTATATACTAAAAGCGCTGAATTCTAAACAAGTACACCGGTTTCTCTAAAACAAATACAATTTCTATTAGATGTGCTTTTTAATTAGCTATCTTCTTCATTCCAATGTAATAAGAATCACAGTTAAATCATTTTGAAGCCTTCTCATCCATTTCATGTTTGAAATAATTTGGTACCAACAGTCCTCTGTCTTTTTTTTTCTTCCTTTTTTTTTTACAGCACTCTTCGCTAGCAGTGCCTGATAATGATCTGGCTATTTATACCAACTTCGTTGATCAGATTTATATTTTGCAGCTCGATGGGTAAGCTTCTTCATATTTCATCATTCATATCAGTGAAAACATTCTAATTGACATTCTTATTTATGAAGAATTAACCCATGTATTACCCGGGAGTTACTAGCTGGTTTTGATGGTTTCCGTTTTGTATTTCTTTATTTCTTATATTTTTTTTCCAATCTACTTTTGTAGATATAAGGTAGAAAGGACAAGCTATTCGTTGAAAGCTGATATGGGAAGCATTGTAAACCAGCTGGAGCATACTGAATGTATGGTAAGTATGAGTCATTCAATCACTTTTCAACTCATTTATGAAATGAAAATCATATCTATTTAGTTCTGCCTTCAACTTTATCTACCCATTCAGAAAAGTGATATTCTTTGTGGATCAGGTGAAGCTTGTGTTTATTAATCATGTTGATAATTATGTATATTCTGTATTTGCACATAAATATTTTCATCCCTCAGTGTTTCATTTGGTGTCAACTTGAGGCCACCATCCTATTCAAGCATCGCTTAAGAATGCGGTCTCCTACACTTTCTCCACTGATAGTTAGAATAATACTTTAAATTTATAATAATATGTTTTAGAAATATTACGTTTCGTTATTTGTATGCATATATATGTATATAACATTTTGACATGAAGTTATTATCGTTTGTATATTTTGTATTATAACTTACGTTTATATGTTCTTTGTTATTCAGTTATGATATTTGGAAAAATGCAGAAAAAAATAAAAATGCACCGCGTTATAGTTGATGAGCCACAGAGATATGGACCGCATGCAATTTAGCAATACATTCATCTGCACCTGTCACTCTATCATCTACATCATCGTCCACCCAGGAAAGAAAACATCAAGTAGCAGGAATTCCTTGAGCGCTCCTTTAGTTAAAGGCCGCGAATAACCCAACGCTGATTTATTTTTTCCCCCTCATTCTTTTCTTTTTCTGGGAAAACGGTTGATCTTAATTACAGTAATATTTATCATACTGACTCATTGATTGAAGTACCTCCTTTCCCATGTTAGTATTTCCAGTTTAAAGAGGGGCCACAGTATGAGGTTTATTATGTGGATCTGAGAGATTCTGCAACCATCTGGGCACAACTTGTATATTCAGCTGACAGATACAATGATATAGAGGTTAGTACTTGTCTTGTCACCATATCAATACTTTAGTACATTACTATGGAAGCTTTGCATCAAGTGAACATAAATCATTCCGTTTATAAAGCAACGTAATCGGCATTATGCTTGTATGATTTTTGTTTTTGTAATGTCGAGGTTCCCTAGTCAGTTCATAAAATATTAGAATCAGATGCATATGATTGTCAATAAGAGATAACATTTTCGAATTTAAATGTCTCTTATGAGTTTTTCCATTTTGCAGTACCTTATATCAGAGTTCCCTGAAAAACAAAACATAGTTTAGCTCAGTATAACATGAAAATTTTAATGGGCTGACTAAAACTGTACTAGTGCATTATGTTCTTTTTTCTGATTAGACGGTGATCAATCGACCTGACAAACTTATCGTTGAAGAGCAAGTAATGACTGATTTCAATCCAGGGAGTAAATTGATTAAGAAGGTAAAATTATTTTTCGCACAAAATGTGCATATATATGTATTTTCAATTGCACTTTATATTGAATACAAGTTGAGTGACCTTTTCACTTTTTCAGTGTTCTTTATTTGAAGTTTTTAAGGCATGACACTTATTCTGGGTTTATTTTAAAAAAGTCGACAAACTATTTTACGATGTCAAAAATATGACTTTGTCTGATTGAATGAGTAATGTGGTTCGTCGATTTTTCGTCACCCCTAATAAAGTACGTTTATGTTGTACATCTCTCTCGTTTAATGATGTTTACAACATATACTTAGGAATATTATCTCACTCTTAGCCCTTGAGACTTGTTGGAAACTTAGTCTTAAACAATTCCTTGCTGGACGAGATGTTGCTAAACGATATACAATGTAAGTACGCTCATGACTGGTAATATTATCTGTTTAAACTATTTAAGATCCTTAGAGTACGAAGCAATTTCTTGTTTGAAGAGAGCAGAAGATATGAAGAAGCCTTGGCTTCAGCTACAGGTCTGGTTACCATAGAGATGAGACCAAAGAGATTGGGCATAGGATGCCACTCTCCTTCCAAAATGGTAATTGTTTTAAATCATTGATAATTGTTTGTTTCATCTCCGTGAAGTTGATTATTATTGTCTTCCCTGTTGCTCAGTCAAGACTGACTCAATATCTTCAGTGAGTAGTTCTGTGAAGAAAAGGTGATACATAAACCGGAAACGTACATCCAAACCATGATTTAGTTTTGCTATTCCGTAGTTGTAAATTTCTTAGTATTAGACTTCTTTGAAATTATATTACCACAACCTATTCTGATGTCATTTCAATCATTAAACGGTCATGATATATCACCACCGAGGGGCTGTCTATTCCTTTAAGACTCTTGGAGGTTACTAGGAATTACGACAAGACATACTAAAGCAATAACATTGAAAGAATATAGTCAATGATAAACATTGAAAATGTTTCGAAAATAATATCGCTAGTGATATTCGTTTGTCTCGCATTGTGGTCAATAAGGGATGATTGACCACGTTGCGAGACAAACGAATATCACTTGCGATATTATTTTCGATACTTCATCCGCAATGAGTAATATATTTAGCATTATTGAAAATTTTCTTTCTTTTTCATCAATGGTAGCCTACTACATGGTAGAACAGTTAAGTTTAACATGTTATATGATTATTTCTCTAGGTATCTGAGCTTGAGATAGGCTGCCCACCTCAGAGACACATCAGAGTACATAAACCAACCGAATGCCAAGATTATGGCTCATATATCATCAACAAGTTAGTTCAGCGTTATTCGTTTTTCTTAATTGTTTTGCTACTGTAGATTTATCAAATTTCGAATTGTTTTGGAAAGTTATAATTGGGACCCAACCATATGCGCATTTAATTTATCCAGGCTGTATTTTTTAGTATTGAGCTTTCACCTTCGCTCCGTTTAATATCTGTATATTTGTTATCCTATATGCTCTCTTTTAGGAGATCCTACGTCCAAGAGAATGATGAACCACCTTCAACTGAGATGGTAAGAGTATTACCATTTGAAAGGGTTTACTTATCATCTAAGAGAATGGAGAAAACATAAACTAATTAATGCCTTGAAGACATCGTAACATTGGTTGCTATTAGATGATTTTGAATTCTCACTTTGTAGAAGATCACTGTCAATCAGTACTTTTGATCTATGCATGAAAAGGGTGAGATAGATCAAACCTTTCATATACATGTATACATTCATTGCATGAATGTTTAAAGAATATTCTCTGAACGTCAAATTGTGCGCTGTATCTTCTTCTCCTGTCCGGGTGAGATATTTGTCTCTGTTGCATAGCACACATGCTTGGTTATCTTACCAAGACGGTTTAAGATACTAGCATTTCTCATATTTTGATGTATATCTACTTCAGCCATATATTCCTAGTTGATGTCAGGACTTTATTCCTGTTGGGAGATGGAAACCCAGTGATGGTTTTCTATTTCGTATTGTAATCGAATATGTCTTTATATGTATGTTATATCCCTGCTTATATGAAAGTGTTAAATAAAGACGGACCTAAATTACACATTTAAACATTGTTCAGTACATCATACCGACCTACAAAGAAAAAGGGACAAAATTTGTCTGAAATTGTTAGAACTTCATGACATATGGTCCTTTGCCCCATTTATCAAGTTTGTTCTATTTAAAGAACCTCTTTATTTAGCGGAGACCGATCATTTTTTATGTGATTCTATTTCTAGGTAGTGGAATATGACAAACAGATGTATGGATGCCCTATAATTCCGACAGTTAAGGATGTATTTAAACCAGAAATTGATCTGTAAGTTTTTAGATATTATTTGTTCTTCATTATCATTAAGTTTTGCACAAAGCAACATTGGCACAATGCTTTTTTTTCTTCTGTATTCTTCGAGTTGAATTTGATGTGTTCCGTTGCTTTCAAGGCTTAACATAGCCAATCGGTAGCACACTGATAAAAGTCTTTATGATAATTAGGTACAATGTAGACGAGATCTTTTACCTTACTATGTAATCAAATAGGAGCAATAAGATATCCTATAAGCTGGCTCACAATATAATAAGACTATTAGTTTTTTGGGTTTCATTTTTCTTTAGAGAGCCAATATTTACAAAATGTGTTGGAGGCAGTCAAATTCTCTACTCAAGGAACATCTTTACCTGAAATCACAAGGAAAAATATTGGGGAAAATGTAGAGTCGATAGTAAATGAAAGCTCAAATAAATTCAGTAAGATATGGTAATTCTATATTGGTCACGAATAACTATAGCAAATTTATGAATTGTAGATGCTTTATTTACTCTTTTACAGATATGATGAAGACATGTTTGTAGAATCAATGACAGCTGGTTTTGTGATGTGGGAAGACAATGGAAGACATGACTTTACATATACAGCATCCATGCAATCGGTAACCATTTACCGTGGTCTTCTAGTTTTTCGTTATTAGTAGAAGAGAGTTCACATGACTTTATTGCTCTAAAAGATAAATCAGTCAATGTAAACGTAAGTACATGTCTCCGTGCTGCAAGAAAACAATTAAACGTATGAACAATTTAAGACTGCATTTAATTCATCAGTCTAATGAAGGCCCAATCATATTTCCACCAATCAATTAAATAAAGCAATTAATCAAGATAGATAGGTAGATATAGATAGATATAAAAAGATAGTTAGATAGGTAGACAAAAAATGACAATATTCCTGTGTCTGTGAAAGGGATCTCTTGACCAGTCAATGTAATCTTTTGCAAACAGGCTGGGTGTCTTCGATTGGCACAGACATGGGAAAAGATGAAAGAAGGCGTCAGTGATGATGTTCCAATTAAAGACATATGGGGCCGTCATGTAAGTACATAAAGAATTGGGCTTTATATGGCATGGAAAAATATAAATTGTTTGTAAAATCAGTTTGTCGTTTTCACAGATATACAGTTTACGGTGATTTTCGTAGAACAAAATGAAGAATTAGGACACTCAAATACATTTTAACCATATTCACCCGTATAATTTGAAGACGGGTAGAATAACTTCAACTAAGCGTCCACATATAACCAATCAGCATGTATTGCACTTGGAAGCAAAATAGAATTGATGACAGTAAATTTAGTAAAGAGAAAAAATACACCTGACTCAAGTCACTTCATTCCTTGTTAGGCCTACGCCCACTTTTAAGAAGCATATATATTGAATATCTTCTGGTCCCCCTCTCTTGCAGAATTATAAGAGTTGCTTCATATACGAGGTAACAGAGACAAGGTTGCTTCATGACTCTTATCAGATCTTGAACCAGTCTGGTGATAACAGTATTAGATGGCTCGCTACTGGCGATGATCAACTTTATCTCTTTTCACTACATGTAGTAGACCCTTTTTACAGGTAATGTTCATAAATCCTTGTTCAATTTAGTGACTCAGACTCATTATGCATAATATAATATCGAGTTTAGTAACGCGATAAAAAAAATTAATCTAGACTTTTAAAATTTTATTACAAGCCTGTAAATCCTTTAAAGAAATTCATGACGGCTTATCCGCGTTATGGTCGTAAATACGACCATGTAGATTTTACTTTTAAAGACGGATTATTGTGTTTGCGCCTAATATCATCTTAGATATCAAACATCAAACACTTGCTGTGATCATAGGCTACATCACTATTAAATCTATTGCGATCACGTCATGATTATGTATACTTGTATCGCTATGATAACGTTTTTGCTTTTGTTTGTTAAAGCTTGATGACAAAATGAAAAGATCACTTTATGCATTCCTGTTTATGTATATCTATCGGTGAATATAGCTGTGATTATATCCAATTGCATAACTTGCATAAAAAGTTGTTCTAAGGCTTTCGAGATATAGCATGATGCCACCGCAAAAAGCCGCCTCGATCGGTCGAGTCGTCACCTTTACTATACAAGATACAGAAAAATGAAGAGTTACATCTTAAACACTTTGCCGCATCATGTACGTCTGAAAGAGACTTTAATTATAACTTCAAAAGTACAAAAGACGTCCTAACAAGATAAATTGCATCTACATATAGAGTTGCATTTAAATACATAATTTATTGCAAGAAGCGTATAGTGTAAATTATGTGAGTATGATTTTAACATCCTTTTGCTTCACTTGGATTGTGCTAAAGTTTCTGTAGTTTAGAAACGAAAGTATCATTCTGTGACTAAGTCAAATGAGAGACCAGTAGAAGTGACATACATGTAGACAACTGTATATGTACAGATCACACTGCAGTTAACTACCCTTTGCTTTACTTGATAAGTTCTACAGTTACTGTAGTCTGGAAGGTCGGGTAGCTGTGATCGTATCTGATGAAAGCCCAGTTGAAGTAAGAGAGACACCACTCCTACGAATCTCATTAGGAACATTCGCAGGGCTGACTGGATCAATCCTTATAGCTACATACTTCTATTACAGACGTGGTCACATACATGATCTTGCACTAGATTTACATCGTAAGTATCTCTCATTAATGTTGCAACATGTACTTCTGATATGAATGTGCCTTTTGTATTATATTTCAATGAATACATATATGACCTAGCTTTAATATTCAGCCTTATGAGTGTCTTGTATTAATAATGTAATGCTAGCCCACATCATTGACAAGTGAAATTGAAAATAAGCTACATACTTGCATTTTCATTTATGAAAGTACAGGATCTATAACATTGTATACTCTTCATAAATATTCAACAATGATTATGTAACACTTAGTCTTCTTAAAGTTTAATTTGCATTTTTTTTTAAAATTTATCATTTTAGATAATTATGGGGAAAAAGCAGAGCCAGAGGAAGACAATGAAGACGGAGACAACAGTGGTGACTGAAATGGCTGTTTTTAGAGTTTAGAAAATGCCTAAGATATCAATGTTGTCATTTCTCCCCCATCCATCTTCTATAATCCTCATGTTCAGCTCTAAAAAGAAGTGTAACCTTTCTTTGATCGTGTTGTACTTTCATGAGCTCTGATAAAATACCAATCATTCACCCATCAAGTTACACAAATTTCTGTTAAGCATCAACATTTGTTAAAAGCTGTATGATCATTTTTAAGTTGATTGAAAATACCAACATCTTTCTTGTATTCAATACCATGTAATCTCTTTCTAATAACTCTATCTTACTTTCTCTCTCTCTCTCTCTCTCCCTGTCTTCCCTAGTTGCCCCTCTAATACCTCTCTCTCTCTCTCCCTGATCCCTAGCTGCCCCATTCTAATCTCTATGTCTTTCCTAGCTGCCCATCCCAGACCTCTCTCTAATCTCTATCTCTGTCTTCCCTAGCTGCCCCATTCTAATCTCTATCTCTGTCTTCCCTAACTGCCCATCCCAGACCTCTCTCTAATCTCTATCTCTAACCTCTGTAATGTCTCTCTCTCTCTCTCTGTGCTATCTGTATTCCCAAGATGCCCCTCTCTTATATCTTTCTCGTGTAATTAGCGTGTTTAATGCACAATTCCTCATGGTGTATTAACTTCTCAGTACTCCTTGAATCTCTACCAGCTCATGATTTGTCTACAGCTGTTATCTGACATGTGTGTTTACACTGCATTCTGAATTAGTGTTACAGTACTAATGTGTAAAGGTATCATTAGAGTGTAGAAACAAAATCTTATGTATATCTTTCAAAGTTTGTATTACATGAATAAACAAATATTCCTATTATAATTAACCATTTGATTTTCTTTGATCTCCTTCAAAAAAAAATTGAGGTAGACAAATTTCCAAACAATAAAGCAATGACATAAGGAGTCAAATAAGAGCACTGATTTGAATACATTGATTTATCACTTTTAATGCTATATACAAATAAATAAGGCAAAATTTGTTATTCAAAATATTATTAAATAGCATTTTATGATGCACAGCATTTACAAAATGTTAAATATAAACATGACCAATGTATATGGCATTAACCCCCTTTTTTCTTCTTCCTGTTTTAGTTCTTTTACCTACAAGTGGCAATGATTTTTGTTTAATGTGTTATCTTTGAAGATGGAATCATACAGTATTTCTCCTGCAGTGCTCCTTTATGAATACCGGTAGTTATTTAGTTGAACATGTAAAGCATTTCTAGCTCTGTATAAAGCTGAATGTCATGTAATACAGTATATGAATCGGGGGATTTGAAACAAAAGATCCAGGCAAAAGGCTGTGGGTTTGGGGCTATATACAGATGACATTTGTTCAATTTAGTTACAACTTAAAACTACGGTATCTAAAGTGTTTAATTCCTCTTTCTTCAAAAATATACAACACATCAATTATGGCAGATATGTTCTTAGCTTTTGTTTTGTTTTAAAATCAAATAATGAAATAAACAAAGAGAGAAATGGAAAAGAAAAAAAAAACGAACTGAAAAAGGAAACATCTGAACAAGTTATACATATTTGAATTTTCACCATTTTGTTCTTCTTCAAGTAATATCTTCCATCATGGAAAGTCAGTGGTTCAATTTCAGAAAATAATACAATCATTTCTTCTCACACCAGATTTGTCATAATCATGTATGTAGCAATAAGAGCAATGGGCAATGTTGATTAGACCTGTATTCAATGACACAGATCAAACATCCTCTGAATCATCCATACTCAGTCCATGATGGGAGGATTCTAGTTGGTCTGTAGTGTACATATCCTGTATTGGCCACAGAAATGTCAGTTCATAAAATGTAGACAATGTACTGTACTCTTATGATGTCTTCTCCTAAGAGTCCTGTCTGAAGAGAAGATGGATTCTATCTATGCATCATCCGCCGTCTGGAAAGAGAAAGAGAACATCCATTATTCTTTTATTAATTCCTGAATTTTAGTCTAGTGTACTGATATAAAACAAGATCAATTTTCCTTCCATTGGATTACTAGAATAAAGTTGTTATTGGGCGAACTGTAAATATTTGTTGCCTCCTTTTTTACACTTATTAATTTGTATGAAAACTGTGATTGAAAGATACTTTTTCAAATCAATATTACATATTGCACATCAATGTAATTCCTTAAAATTACAATCTAGACTGTATAATCACGCTTTCAAAAATTTACATTTATTTCAAATTGCTATGCAAAATGGAACTAATAATAGATGACCAATTCTAAGTTGAACTGCCCTGTACAAAAGCATTATTATTGACCTTGATATTGCCACAAAATTATTTTTAAAGGATTAGATTAGATTAATTTGACATAAAGATTAAATATGAAGCATGAAATAATGCAACAAATGCAATTTCATTGTTCATGAGTAATATTATACATGCATCTTCTTGTAAATTACACAAAAAAAGTATCCATTTTAATACAATATCAATGAAGTTTAAAGTTGACTTACATCTTGAACCAAGAGGACCACTTTGTCAAACGTTCCTTGTTGATTGCGTAAGATATGTCCATTGTGCTCAATGGAAGCCAGTAATTGTAGGAAGTGACCAAGGTATTTCTTCTCGCTGTCGAGCATAAGAAAATAAGAAGAAGAAAAAAAAACAGTAACAGCTATACAATACGTTTTGTTTACATTTAAATCGTCCCATAGAAGACTTCCAAATTAGATAGACTGTAAATGATTCTTTAAAACATATCACAATCAAAATATGAAGGCGTCTACACCCTGTTTAAATACAAATTGAATCGAAGATTAAACCCCTTCAATTGTCGTGAAATATCTGTACCTAAAGACCAATGATTTTAACTGGAAAAGCAAAATGATTTATATTCCAATATTTGTATTAGGTGGCTGATTTCTGCCAACAATGTTTTTTCTCTTTTTATTACAGCGTAATTATGCCTTAAATTAGGGCGTAATTATTGGCCGCCAACCAATATTAATGGTTGGCGGAAATCACCCACCTAACATTTGAGCATAGTTTTGTTATAACCGTATTTCAAATGTGAATAGCAGCCAGTGAATTCATCTGACAAACACATGTAAGCCTATGTTGACCTTCATTTCTCATCAGATCATCAGTTCTTCTCAATCGTGGTAATGTTCTACAGTTAGAAACTTTCCAAGAAAGGAGATTATTCAGTAAGACTATATGAACACAATAATAGGAATGCTGTAATGGTTTCTTACCTAGTAGAGTAATCCTCCTCATTGTAATATTCATCAATAGTTTTCATCTTGATATGGGCATTACTTAGTGAGGATACTGCATGAAAAGAAATGTTAATAGATTAATGACATATGTTCTAATTCTCTCCTAAGTGTCATCTAACATTTCAGGTTATGATGCAAATCAGTTTAACAAATCCAATTACATAGTCAAATATTGTGCAAGAAATGACATCTGTAAAAATCAGTAATACATGTGTATCTGTCTAAGGTACCAGTAAATAAAATAAGCAAACACTATTTTCATACTTTAAATGATAAGCTTGAAAGCTTGATAATCTTTCTTGATACTTCCAATACTATTCTTTTGAACCATTTTCAATAATATTTATGCAAGATTATAAGACCTTTACAATACACAGAGGAAAATTATTCTATAATATAATTCAATTACATTTATGAAACAAAAGTACCTTAAGAGACAAAAAAATTGCCCAAATTGATCACAGTTTGTGTTTTAGTTTGCAATTTTCAATCAATACAATGCAAAATATGATATATGAGGTAGGCCTACAATCTCATTATTAAATAAACAATTTCAAGATTCAGAAATCAATGATACCCAGTATCTAAGCAAATGGTTCAACTTGTGGTACCTACATGTACTTAAAATTTCAATCTTAGAATAATCTAAAACTTAATCTCTTAATAAACGTAATCTAAGAATTTCAGCAATGAAAAAAACAGAATGTATGCCCAGCAAGAAACAAAAGATGGAAGGGTTGAACATTGATACTAACTTGTTGGTTTAGGAGCTAGTGGATGTGTGTGTGTACCATCATCAAAGAGAGCATCTTCTGCTTCTTTCTGAGTAGAATAAACGTGTACATCAAGAATGATTACATGAAAGTATTTATGCGAACATGCATAGCTCCTCTGATTGATTCTTCATTTCTTTGACACAATGTGCACTTGACTTTAATTCACAGTAGTGTATGGTACATGTATGTGCTTGTTATTACATTCATTCTAATATTATACATTACATCCAGCACTTTGTTCACATAGTGCAATGTCATTAGTTGATATCGAATAAATTTATATGAGACCAACAAATATCTACATGTATTTAAAGCATATGCACAGAGAGTGCTCATGCACTTGGTAATCACTTTCATCATGGTTAAAGACAGGTAAGACAATAGAGCAAAGATATAGTGTCATTGTTTGATGATGATTATATACATGTTGATATCTATGGAACCTGACCTACCAAAGCTGCTTTTCTGAGAGCATCTCTTTCACTGGCTGCATCCAACGTCAGTTGAAAATTATCTACCAACACAGCCACAAACAAACTAGAAATCAAACCAATAAGAAACAATGATCATTTTTAGTGTCATGAATAACATCCACAATATCAAACTAAGATCAAAGGAGTAACAACACAGTTATGTTCCTTGAATCATCCAACAAATGTGCAAGAAATGCCTTATTAAGTACTAAATATTAGGTTCTTGCAATTATCATCAAAAGAAAATTGCAAATGTCAAACAAAATATGTTGTTGAAACTACATTTCATGCAATCTCTAAACCTGATTAAACAATTACTTGACTTACTTGAGAAAGATGAAATACTCCACAGCAATGTAAGTTATCAGGTAGAAAATTATGTGGAAGTTATCTGTAACAAAATGATAATACAAAGAGATATGCAGCATTTAGGATTATCCATCACAGGCATGTTTGTTAGGTATTGAGTGCAGGTACCACATACCTAACAGTCTAAAAACTAAACTATATCCTGGATCTCATCTATGTAAATATAGAACAACAACAAAAGATAAATCAATTGTATAACTAAATGTTGTTGTTGTTGGTTGGTTGCATTTCTTTTTTTCAGTCAGATTTGCCTATTTACGCCTGTTCTTTTGTTAACCCGTTGACTACTGAATTGTATAAGTCCCATAGGCTTAACACAGGGACCGCCAGGTTCCCGTAAGCAAAGGGTTAAATCAGTCGAGGTAGTCAAGTCCATAGCATGGAGACTGTGCACGCCTTTGCTTCGCTGGTCCCCTGTCGGGGATGTAAAACTAAACTAAACTAGATGGAACTTCGACTGCGCGCAGTCAAAAATGATGCCTCCGCCAAAGAGCAATTTTACAAACCAAACAGAAACAATTTTTGAAATACAAGTTTGATTGTAATCCATCTTAGGGTTTTAATGATAATGCATGCACAAGCTATTTATAGGCATACATAATGAGCCACATGACCTTTGACCTGATGACCCATAAATCTAATCAGTTCATTGGCTGTGTAAGATACATAGCTACGGTACATACATGACTTAAGTTTGGCAAGAATCCATCAATCGGTTCTTGAGATAATGCAATCACAAGCCATTTGTGCAAACATAATGAGCCTGTGACCTTTGACCTTGGATTTAGTGACTCCAAAATTTAATCAGATCATTGGCTCTGCAAGATACATACATTACCTGAGTTTGGCAGGAATCCATTAATCCGTTCTTGAGATAATGCAATCACAAGCTATTTTTGGATATATAATGAGCCCTATGACCTTTGACCTTCGACCTCATGACCCCAAAATATAATCAGCTCATGGGCTGTGTAAGATAAATACATGACTTTAGTTTGGCAGGAATCCATCAATCGGTTCTTGAGATAACGTGATCACGAGCCATTTTTGCATACATAATGAGCCCTGTGACCTTTGACCTCGGATCTTGTGACCTCAAAATCTAATCAGTTCATTGGCTCTGTAAGATACATACACGACCTAAGTTTGGCGGGAATCCATCAATCAGTTCTTGAGATAACGCGATCACAAGAACAGGACGTACGGACGTACGTACGGACGGACGGACAACCCGAAAACATAATGCCTCCGGCTACTTTGTAGCGGAGGCATAATTATTATTAAACCTTATTGTAGAACCAATTAAACTCTAGACCCACTTGGATCTCTAGCTACAGCATCTGAGTAGATGTAGAACCAATCATCTAATGTAAGGAGCTGGAACAGAGTAAGAGCAGCAGATCCAATGTTTCCAAATCTCTCTTTGTCAATGTCAGCATACAGACCACGACCTATCACAGCAAATATATCTGAAAATGATCAGTTAATGAAACATAATCACACTGCTCCAGCAGGCACCATTATTCTATATTTTTAATAATCAAAACTTAGCAGAATACATTATTTTAAAGCTGTTGATTACTCATGCATCTAATGCAGATGTGTCTGATATGGTCAAATACAGCTCTTGAATTATGTATACTAGACTTGAGAACAGCACTTTATGCATCTGTATGTAAGATTACATTCAAATGTGGTTAATAAGAATTGTTGAAGGTTTGATATAAAGATTGCATATTCTTTTTGAACCACAGTCTATTTTTTTCTCATTTAGATGCATATTGAAAGTTAAGAGAAAAATGGTATACTTGTGTGCAAAACTATGTTGAGAACACAACCTCACCAATCACAGCAAGTTTCAGTGAAAAAGGATACAGAGAAAGAGAGAGATGAGCATGATGATGGCCCCCATTGATTGAACTGATTCTAGACAAGTATTCATAATCACCTGTAAGCTCCGTAGAAACCTATGAGATTATTGAGAATAAGCAATGCATAAATACACTGTATAGTCTTCAGACATGTACAAGCAAATCTTAAATGGGTTAAGAAAAAGTAAAACTAGAATAAAATAAAATCTAAAGGAAAATAACAACTACCAAGATACACCTTCGTTCAAAATATGAACAAAATCCCTTGAGAAATGTGGCCTATAGAGCGCACACAAACCATCCACAACAATATGTCCTTTTACCCTATAGAAGACGGAAAACTGGGGGCAGCATCACCACAAATTGTAGGTGTGTACCAAGGTACACCTCCATTCAAAATTTGAAAGAAATCTGTTGAGGAATGTGGCAGTTAAAGCGCACACAAAAAATATGAGGCGACGGGGGGTACAATAAAGTTGTAAATGGAAGTATTAGAAGTGGAATCTTTTGCTTGATTGAGAAATGTGCTAATGTAAAGACAAATGTTGTATTTTGTTGGAAATTTCTTGGCCATTGAGAGGAAAGTGAGTGTCTCCCTCTGGCTATATACCAATCAGGCAAAGCATGCAAGATTAGTATAGTTTAAATTATGGAGTATCAACTTACACACAGGTACATCCATTTTATGACATCTTCAACTATGGGCATAATCTAGATTTTACCAACAGTAAAAAGTATTCATTAGAATAAAAATGAGTATTTTAACCCTATTTTAACTGGGCTATTTCAGACCAGGTTTTGACCCCCCCCCCCCCCCC
>BEXV01002349.1:44074-57243 GCA_003118195.1 Hemicentrotus pulcherrimus
TGGTGATGATGATGATGATGATGATGATGATGATGGTGGTGGTGATGATGATGATGATGATGATGATGATGGTGGTGGTGATGATGATGATGATGATGATGATGATGATGATGCTGTAATAATGAACAATTCTCGCTATCGCCAATAAGCCCAAAATACCCAGATGTAGCCTCTTGGACAGACTGTAATTTCGAGCCACTTCCAGGACTTACATACGGTACCTCCAGTGTATAACGGAAAGCGCATGGGCAATGCGCGTATGTGTCCAAAAGCTATTTCAAGGTCCCTACATTATGATGAAGGGAGCAAAGAAAAAACAAGAGAAAGATACTCTAAATCATATCGATGACCAGATAGAAAAAATGGAAGGCCATTCTCCAAACTCAAGAAATCAAATGAAGGGCTTAACTTTTAGAATACCTCAACAAACAGTATTTGTCCATTGGTCATCCAACAAACCTTATATTTCAGTCCTGTCCATATAACAAGTTTTCTCAATTGCCAATGTGAACAGAACCAATGAAGGTTGACATTCTTATTTGTATACTTCTTCTTGCTCTTGCCCATCACATATCCAAATATCTTAGTTTTTGTTTCAAAATCATGATGCGTGTATTTTACTTTGGTTAAGAAAAATGATTAAATCCATTTTTAATCCATCTTTGTTGTTTTATTTTTCAACCATATATATTTCTACAGAGGCTATATCTTCTTTGCAGCAGGCAATAGAAATTTACACAGACAAAGGCAAGTTTACAATGGCGGCAAAGCATTACATCAGCATAGCTGAGATCTATGAGAATGAACTGGTAGAACTGGATAAAGCTATTGAGAACTATGAGAAAGCTGCTGACTTCTACAAAGGAGAGGACTCTAACAGGTTAGACTATATTCATTATGTGACATGCAGCATTTTCATTCACACTCAATTGGTTAGAATGAGAACATTTTCATAATTGTTAACAAACAAAATAAGAAAGGTAATTATTCATGTATTGAAAAGCCCCACTGAGGTTTAAGATAAGGCAATCTCTTCACTTTATAAAATAGGGTTCTACCATACCAATACTATGCATTATACCTTATGTGAAAAGACAGCCTTTAATGGTATTAATCAGTGGTATGCAGCTACGTGTCCTAAAAGCAAAATGAACAGCAAGGGGCATAGGAAGGCCAGAGAATTAGAGGTCATTTTATTTGGAGTCAAGGTTATGATGAGAAAAAATGACTCAAAGATTGAAAAGGGAATAAATTCTGAATAGTCTATTTGCTCATGTCATGTGGACTGGCCCCCTTTCATAATCATATTACCAAGAAGAAGTAGATTTACAAGAAGATAGATTATAATTATGATTCATTAGCTTACAAATACCAAGAAGTCACCAAAATCCAATGTGTTTAACATGATTGTTGTTCTTGTCTGTAGAACTTACTTACCAGATATAGACACATGTGTTCTTTCTTAGTTTGCTATGTTGTGGTGTTTGTTTAATATCTCTTTGGTGGCTTTAAGTTCTCTAATCACCATTTTGTTAGTGCTATACAATGATTTTAACTATTGGAAATTTATTTGTGTTTATTTTTTTCTTATTTGTTTGAATAGCTCTGCTAATAAATGTCTGTTGAAGGTGGCCATGTATTCAGCTCAACAAATGAACTATTCCAAGGCATGCCAGATCTATGAAGAAGTAGCTTCATCAGCTATGGACAATTCTCTTCTTAAGTATAGTGCAAAGGATCATTTCTTCAAGGTGAGTACTTTGGTTATCTTTTCTTCAGTTCTCCCAGTGTTGTTTTTGTATGGACTATGCACTGCAGTGTATGAATGTCATCAATCCATTGTACCAAATGCGACCTGGTGCCACAGAACTACCAAAAAGTCACCAGAAATGGCCATTTAGTTCATGTCTCTTTCTGAAAATGGAGATTCTCAGCTTTAACATGATATATTACTCATCCAATTAAGAAGAGAGAAGAATGTTCAAAAAAATATTATTTTCAGAGAAAAGGCATTTAAAGTCTGTAGTCTTGTTGGTTTCCATCACTCTGACTCCTAAGGTATTGTGCAAGGTGGAACAAGGAGGTTTAAAACTCTATTGAAATTTCTGTGACTAAATAGACAGATAAACTTGGCACACTAATTACATCCTGTTCTTTATTTCATCTAAGTAATCATGTAACAGCTTACTCGTTTAATGAAGTTTAAAATGGAACTAGTAGCTACCGGTAAGCCACAGTCAGAAATGCATGAGAAAGTACAACAACAAGTAAAGATCAAGATCAGAAAGTATAGGTTTACAAAACACTGCCAAAATACCACTTTTATATTATTTTGTGATGTCAAGTTTGAAATCACATGGAAGAAAGTATACTCTTTCAAGAAATACTGAAATGAAAATTTGACCATCCTGACCAAATATAAATACATCTGTATTGAGCTCTAACTGAATTTCACACCTTGCTATTGTGTTTGCGGTTTATAGTTCTATACCATACTTTAATAGAAATTTGTGTGATTTATACTCTTTTATTTTTATAGTGCAAGAGACTGATGGTTTTTCTTTCTTTCAAAGCAACTATTTATTTCTTTTCACACAGCCCTACCTGTGACAATATTGTAATTTTACTGGAAAAATGCAAGATCCAATTTTTGATAGTGATAGCCTTACTTTGCCAGACTGATTAGAAATTGAGTACATCCATCTATTTCCGAACAAGTTGAGCTTATAGATGTTGCTTTATGTCCTAGCAGGGATTTTTTTTTTTTAACCAGGTACTTCCAGGTTCCAAGACCATTGCTCTAGCCCTACACTTAGCCACCTTGCCTATCAGGTACTCTTGTACAGAGAAAATCAGAAAGTATTTAAAATGATTGTCTGTTTTTATTTGTGTATGATATCATTAATGTATTTGTCTATTTCAGGCTGCATTGTGTCATCTTTGCATAGATCTTCAGAATGCACAGTTAGCATTACAGAGATATAATGACTCATTTGCTACGTTTGCAGATAGCAGGGAATATAAACTCTTACAGGTGAGTCAATATCTCAGTTGGTTCATATTACATGTTGTGGCCCACTATCAAAATCTTAAATGCAATTTCCTTTGAGAAATTTTAGATGAAGGTCGAGTAGGTTATCTTTTCTGCGACTCTAGGCTGAAATGAATTTGAATAACCTTGTTGTAACCCAGCTATTGGAATAACGGTTCATATTTAAGGTGAGTAACAGAAATTGGGAAACCTGATCACTTTTTTAATAAAAACAACAAAGGAATCGCTTATATTGCATATGTTCTAATTCTTCATATTCTACTCTTAGATGTTGATGATTGCTGTACATGTGAGTGTTGATATAACCACATACCAACAATGAGAAGCAAAGATTGGTTTATATTTTACACTGATAAATAAATTCTATTATAACAAAAACTTTGAACTAAGGGACATGCCCACTAGTCACACATCTAGAAGGTAATTTTGGTATGCTCATACCAGACATGGTCCTCAAGTTAAGGATATTTTGTTCTTACCTTTGAGTGGAGTAAGCATCAGGATTCACAGTATCTTTTATATTAGCAACTCATAAGCAACATGTTTACAATGATGACCAATATAACTGAGTGTCTGTACACTGTGACTCATTTCTGAACTTTGATTTAGGAAGTAATCAGAAAATTAGAAGAGCATGATAATGCTAACTTGGTGATGTAGCTGGTTTCCTTTTTTCTCTGTAGATACTAATTGGAGCAACCAAAGACTATAATGTTAATATCATTTTCATGGTGATGTTCTTGTTTTTGTTGTTTTCTCGATAGAAATTAATTGGAGCATTAGAAGATCAGAATGAAGATGCCTATACTGAAGCTGTAAGTTGTGCTTTCATGTGTTTCTTCTTACCTGATCTAGATCAGTCTATAGAGTAGTTTTCAAGGACTTAAAGGAACTACAGTATAAAGCTTTTCAAATTCACCCTTACTTGAGTAAGACCATGTAAACACTAAAGCGTACTAAATAAGAAAAAAGGAAAGATTAGAAAATTAAGCAGCTAACAGAGCAGCTTAAAGGTACAAGTACTATGTCTCTTTTGCAGGTTAAATTCCAATGGCATTTGAAAGATACCGTAATTAACGGTGTATAAACCGCACCTTTTTGCCGCAGAAAAAATGTCACAGTCGGGGGTGCGGTTTATACACGTTACACCCAAAAACAAACAAAAAGTACGTCAAAACCAGCACGAATTTGGACATATGGGACTACCACTATGGTACAGGACATTTCCCACACATTTTACCGACAATTTCATCTTGTATTGTTGACATGAAGACGCAAATAATCTTCCAAAAACAACATCTGCCGATAGATCTTGATCTAAGTTAGTGCCAATGCATTGCAAAAGTAAAAGAAGGGGCCGTATAACGGACCTGCCGCGAAGCATCCAGCACGCGAAGTCACCATTTTCAATCCATTTCAATGTATACATTCAAAAAAACTGCAGGTTATGGCATCGATGCGGGATGGCGGCGCGGTCTAAGGCGCTGGTTTCGGGTCCGACTCTACATCTGCTCGCAAGAGTTCGACTCCTGCCGTCGTCCAAAAAAAAAAAATATTTTTTTATTTTTTTAAAGGTTATAATCGGGGTTGCGGTTGTGCACGAGGGCGGTTTATACAACGTTAATTATGGTACCGGTAATACTAATTTAGAACTCCCCTTAAAAAAAGGGGGGCTTGAAAATGTCTTTAAGTGGGAAAATAACAACCATTAGTTATCAAATCGACTTAGGGTCTATAGAGCCAATAAGTAATAGTCTTGATTTTCAGACCATTGTACCGCATGGTCCTATGTTTTATGCCACGCAAAGATTCAATCTGTTTAATTTTGGCCATTACAAAAAGTGGGTTATGGATGTAGACAAATCCTTTAACAGCTCATATTATGTATGTTATTACCAAAGAAAAAAAAAAGCATGTCAGTCACTTAATAGTGTCTGACAGTGAAGTCTAGCAAGTAAACGGGTTTCCTTGCATAATTTGAATATTGGGACACTGCTAACGTTTAAATTTAACAGATAGGACATACATGACATATTCATTATTCCTGCAAAGTTCTACAGAATTTGAGGTTGTATGCAAAAGGGAGATAGTATCGATAACCCTATTTTAACTGGGCTATTTCAGACCGGGTTCTTACTATGGAAGGGGGTCAATTTAGGATCTTGGCCGTTTCACTACCGATTGCCCCGAAAATTTGAATACATGTCAAGTGAAGTGTATAGAAAACTATAGTAATTTAATTTTTTGAAAAATTCACTCATTTGCATATTTATGGTAATTTATGCAAATAAGGTCATAAAATTCACATTTTTGCCCATCATACATTATTCATATTTAAGCATTCTTTTTAACTACTTATATTTGTTAAACCATTTGGAATAATAAAACAACACCAACAAAATCGGAAGAGCCAGGTTATTCCTTATGTTATCTCTTGTTTTGATAATTTCTTATTTATTTCATTGATTTTTTAACTTATGTATTTTATAGTTTTTGTTGTTTTATTTCATTAATAAATACAATACAACTATTTTGACCCCAAAACAAACACCTAAACTTGAAACAAGACTAAATAACCAATGTTTTGTCATTTTAGGAAAAATGACATTCCCATATGTTTTGTACACAAATCGCAAAAATGAGCGATTTTCGGGCTGACATGCAAAGAGAAAAGTTCATGTGACATTGTAACTGTACGTCCGATTTTCGAAAAAATCATTTTAAAAGATGCATAAGACTTGAAAGAAAAAAGTCATGAAAGGAAAATTTTATATCTCCCGCGGTTTTGGAGTAGTCGCAAAATTTCTACATAATGTTAAGACAAGTAGTAATGGAGAAGCTGTGTCTCAAGGTTCATTTCATTGTCGCCCCAACAGCCTCCAAGCTATGGGACATAGATAGATAGATAGATCGATAAATACTCTAGTACGTCACTCAAGTTAAGTGTGATTTGGAATAGGAAGAATTTGTCATTAGATAGGACCTTGGTATTCTAGTTCATCACTCAAGTTAAGTGTGATTTGGAATAGGAAGAATTTGTCATTAGATAGGACCTTGGTATTCTAGTTCATCACTCAAGTTAAGTGTGATTTGGGATTTGGATTAGGCAGAACTTTTCGTTAGATGGGGCCCTAATAAAAATTGGGAGTCACAAAATAGTTACTAGCATGATTCATAAAATCTGTAATAAAAATGTCTTTCTTTTTTTTTAGCATTAAAAGTTGATGTTTGAGTTACTTTACATTTATTAGTATATTTCTTATTTGTTGTATTGTATTACAGGTGAAGGAGTATGATTCTATCTCTCGTTTGGATCAATGGCTTACTACTATTTTATTGAGGATTAAGAAAAGCATTAGCAGTGATCCTGACCTACGGTGAATCCATCTCATCTTACAATCCATAGTCTGAGGCAAATAACACATCATATTAACCATGCATGTACAATTGAAGTTTGTTTGCTGCAATCAGTCACTTCTGTTCTCTTTATGTGTATGTATGTATATATTAAATATATATATTACAACAAATATTATGCCAAGTGTTCGTATGGACTTAAACAGTTAATCACATCATTTTTTTGTATGGCTTGCAGATGAAAAAAGGGGAGTTCAGATGATTTTGGTTTATTTGTTTACCTGCCTCTCCTGCTTCATCCCCAAGCTACCCTCTATAGTTGTTATGTCTCTGCCAAATAGTAATTACATATTGGCAAAGGTAGTTAGTAAGGTAGTGAATGTGTGTAATTGGGTTTTTACAGATGTGTATCAATCAGATATGATTATTTACATATGTATATAAATGTATAAAAAACAAAAACTTTTGTTTAAATCTTTTACAAGTACCCTTTTCTTTCTTTTGAATAACTCTGATAAAAAGAGGTTAGTTTGAAAAAAAGCAATGAAGAGACACCAATATAGGATAGTCTAACTGTAAGGAAATGAATGTGATATAGAGCAAAAACAGTAGTGAAGTGGGGGGGGGGGGAGATCACAGAGAGAGCGAGAAGTTTCATAGGGATGATGCTTTGTCTTTCCTTGACACATTTTTCCTTTACTATCATTGGGATTAAATGAATTGTATCATGACAAAGGTATTGAAAGACATATCATATATGTTGCAAGTGATTTTGGTGTTTTCTAAATACATGTAGCTTCATTTAACACTGTCTTAATGTTTGTCAAATTCAATACCGGTAAGCTCTTCAGTATTCTCACTTGTATTGTTAAATGAAACTACATGATCAAAAAATGATTTTCACTTCTACTCAGTAAATCTATTAAGAAGGAATTGGACAACTGGATGTAAGTAAAATCTACTGTTTATTTATTGATTCTTATCAAGGGTAAGATGTGTATACTGAAAGTCTTGCCAACATTGTTTTCATGGTCAAAGACATACATTCTTGTAATGCCTTTTATTGTCAAAAATAGATTAGTTAGATATATTCCATGCATATTGATAATGTATATTTTGTCTTAGGAGTAGGACTAATTTTATAAGCATGGTATTATACATTACTTGTGCATTGATGTCTTATCTTGTAGTTAGACTACTCATGATGAAGAACCTTTTTTGTTGGTAAACCTTTTTGCAATTACATCAGAAGTTCTATTATGACTGTCTTTCTTCTTTATGGTTTATCATAGAAATATCCAGTTTTAACCAAGTGAGATTATCTTTAAATTTTCCATCGCAAACAGTGAAGAAAATCAGCTTTGCCAATGCTTTTACTAAGATTTGTTCATGTCCATGTTGATAAAATAATGATAATACAGTGAATTTTTTAACTTCCCTAAAACTGTTTCTAGGCACTATGGTGATTTTGACCTAGCAGCCATTATGTATAAAAAGTATAGTACTCTATGTGTCACGTAATGGACCTTTTCCCTATTTTACTGTTTAATAAAAGCACCTATAGATATTAAAGAGTGCAGCATAAACATTTTCAATCATATCAAGCCATACAGTGATTGTATGAGCGTGTTAATCAGCAGTCAGATCATTGGCCATACAGTGATCATATGGTCGTGTTACTTGGTAGTCAGATCATTAGCCATACAGTGATCGTATGGTCGTGTTACTTGGCAGTCAGATCATTAGCCATGAAGGATTAGAAGTAATTAATTAGTTCTTGCTCCATCTAGACCTCTGAATTATCCTTGCTAAGGTACACTTTGGTTATATAATGAGTAGACAAGTAATACGATCTCATGAATGTTAGAGCTATCATATAAA
The DNA here is from genome assembly GCA_003118195.1 of Hemicentrotus pulcherrimus. Lineage (NCBI taxonomy): Eukaryota > Metazoa > Echinodermata > Echinoidea > Camarodonta > Strongylocentrotidae > Hemicentrotus > Hemicentrotus pulcherrimus. The sequence goes on from BEXV01002349.1 coordinate 52,365, forward strand.
AGCATTGATTATATATTTGTATTCATAAGTTAATTAATGTTGAAGAATCTCTAATTAGGGTTAATTTCTTGTAAAAGATTATGTCAGTAAATTTTATGAATTTATCTACATGTATTTGGGCGTAGGTGTGATATGTGCTTTGTTATTTATTTTTTTCCTAATTGTAGTGATTAGCAAGCCATTTAGAATTAGTTATCTGAATTTAGTATTTTATACATCTCTGTACAATTATAAGGTGACTTGGAATCCCTTACAATTGGTTGCCATTTGTGTATCCAGTATATTATGATTATAAAAAGTGAGCTTGTAATACACAGTGCAGTGAATCAACAAATAGTATGCAGTGTTAGATAGGTAAAAATGGGGTCCGATTTGCAGAAATTTTGCAAGGCAAAATAATTTGTGACTCTGTTGCTCTAATCTGCAGTCTGTTATCTAAAGCTCACTTGGTTAAAAGCTAGACCATAAATCCAGGATGGTATGACATCTCAATAAAAAGGATGAGATATTGATTTTGCTTATCAAATTATAAATACTAAATCCAGAAACTGTTACATTCTATCATAAATTATATGGAATGAGAGCAAAAGCTAACAAAATGATACATTTTCAGAAGCTTTCTGAACACGGGTAATATTAACTCCATTATTTTAAGCAAATCATTGTCCATTATTTTCAACTTAACTTCACAAGAAGCCTATTATAAAATTAGAGTTGCCAGCCTGGTAGAATGATATAAGGATAAGACATCTGTCAAGTTTAAAGGTCAAAAGAAATCTTGGCATAACACTTACTCTAAGAAGTACTTAGTAGTTCATACAACAGGCATAGTGAGATACCTGTATTTTAAAATCCAGACTTTTGATTATGATCTTTGTGGATTTGGATTTAGTGTAACATCCCTATTGACCTCCTTGTCAGATATGTGAGAAAAAGATTAAAACAAGAGACTGAATTACACATGAATGAAAAATACTCTTGCCCCCCCCCCCCCCCCCNGTTATTTGGATAACTAGTTGATCTTTTTACCTGTAGGAAAATTACTGTGTTTAAGAATCTATAAATATCATTCCAGGTGTTATTTGAATTGTAAAGTGCAAGCTTTGAGCATGTATTACAGTGTGTATGGTCCATCATATATGTAACCTGTCAATTTTATAAGAAAGTGTACAAATATAAGTACAAATATAACTGTAAATACTTATTAGGTGAATTGATTCAAACAGACTTGTAGATGGCTTTAAAGAAGATCAATCTCTCGTTATGGAACTAATCAGACCTGTGTTGCACTATTTTATTAGATGATAAAACCTCTAGATTTCAATTTCAATTTCATCTGAATTGAAAAGATTTTTGAATCTTCATTAATTCAAAGATGTCTTCTTATAACTAATGTATGGTTCAAACTGTGCAATTAGAAAGGGAAACAAATGAACGCTTTTTGTTCCTCGATCATAATTAAGCTATGTTTCTGTGCTACTTTTACATTTATCATTGAAGTTAATTGAAATGAAACTTGTCTTGTATTGAAACATGAATCCTAAAATGTCATGTATTACATATTGTAGTCACAATTAATACATCAATAAATTCATAAACGAATGGAGTCAATTTATATTGCTTTCTTAATCTCTTTATTTATATACTGTACAATACTCTTATTTATGTATAGAAGCAGATTTAACGTGGTTAAAAATTCTTAATTTCAGCATATGATACAGTAGCAGAAGCTAATATGGCTCGATTCCAAAACAAAATAAAAAGAAACATCATCTGACCGTCGCAGTAAATTCTGTGTGCATCTCTCCATTCATTAACTGCAGTGCAATATGAAATTGTATACAATATTTACATTAGACAGTTGAATTATAGGGTGGCCTAAACAGAATACAACACCTGCAGACTCCACATGATCAACACAAATGTCATTGTTTTTTGGGTTTTCTTGGGTTGAAAAATGATTTTCCAAATAAAATAAACCAAGAACATCAATTTTTGGTAAGGAGTTTTGATTCATTTTCAAAGTTTGCTCCTTTTGCTAGTGTACATGTAGTTCTGCTTGAAGCAGCGAGAAATGGATGGCTTCCCATACAATCAGCCATGTTGATAACTACGGTCAAGAATCACATGACTGCTTTAAGGTGTTGCATTCTGGGCCATCCTGTATAGCAGACCTATCATTAAAGTGTTCTGATTTAATAACAAATATTCAGATTGAATTTGTGGACTTAATTTGTAAAGAATGGAAGTGTGAATTAATTCAAATTTTGAAGCTTTAGTCTCAGAAAAGTATGGTAAAAGTTACTAAAAATAAAATAATTAAAAATACCTCACTCCAATAAATAATTTTACTGTTTTCAACAAAAGGAAGTGCAATGTCAGCATGATACTAATGTACTTGTAACTGATGAATATGTTAACACAACTGGGATTCCATACAATAAATAGCTTTCCTTCAGAATTTATGCAGCTGGACTATTAGCTCAGATACAAACAAAAAAAATAACAAAATATTACAATTTTAGATACCTTTAACAAAAACTAGCATTATATGCACTCTAATCTCTCTTGCTTTTAACATTTTCACATGGTAATGAAAGTGGTCGAAAGTGAATACATTGATCTTAAAATGCCTGGGGGTGTAATCTTTAGTGTGTGAACAATGAAATGTTATACACTTATTTCTTTGCTTTCTACATCTATTCAGCAGTAGAATGTATAGCTCTCATCACAGTATGAAAGCAAAGGTCTTAAGCAAATGCACAAGGTGAAACTGGTTACTTGATACAAAGAATTAAATATATTCCAACCTCCCCTAGAATAAGAGCAAATCAAGTACATTTGGATTCATATCTCCTTAATAAACAATTTACAATATTATGAGAAAAGCTCTCTTCAACAGATTTCTAGTGAACATCATTTCCTTCATAATATGGTCCAGAAGATTCATGTTAAGATTGAAAAAACAAAATGTAGAGTGAGGATAGAGCTTTGTTCAGTGGATTGATAATCCTCTGATTATTTTCTGCTCTTGCAGAATCTATTTTTATTATGGTTTTGGTTGGCCCATGAAGGCATTGACTTTATCAGGAGACTCTTATATATAACTGGATGACAGGAAGGAAAACAAAAATGTAAAGATCTTCACAAATCTACAGGTGCTACACATAAAAACTCTTGTATTTTTACAGGTATAACTATTATATGTCTACCAAAGGCCTCAAATTATTATCTCATGCTTACCACATTGCGATTTATGCAAGATTCCATGAACTTGAATGAAATAAACAAATGTACTTTTGAAATACAATTTCTGATTATGGCAAGAATACAAATCAATATCAAATAGAAATTTGTTGCCATTAAACTCTATAAGAAACCAAAGAGTACACATTATATGGAAACAATAATAATTTGGTGCAGAAACACCTTAAACATGTTTTTATAAAACAGCAACACACAACTGAAATGTTCCACTTGAAGTACATGTAAATACACATTGTAAACATATAAGACACTTCCTGTTCATGCATAAATATAACATGATTGACCTCTTACAAGAAACCTCATTTCATAAAAGAAGGCAAAACTTTGAATTCTGAAAAAAATTGATGAATTATATGGAAATGTTTTATCACCACAATTAAGAAACTATGAATCATCTTTAAATACAAACTGTACATTGGCAGCTAATAATAATTCTAACTTAAGGGCCTACTGACCAGACAATATAAAGATTCCATACAAAACCCTCAAATATGTATGCCATCATCCTGAGCCCAGCCCAAAGGCAGTTCTTCTTGGATCAATCCAACGGTTAGTCATCTGATACAACATGTGCTTCATACACCATCACATAACCATTATTAATTCATGATAAATATCTGTACAATATCAAGAAATGGGTACAACAGCATCATAAAACCATATTTCAACGTTGAGAGGTAAAATGTCTAAAAAGAAATGAAGAGATCCTAAAGAAAACAATGTAGAAGTTTGTATGGTCAATCTGTTGAAGAAATCATTTCAGAGAGTATAATCATGTAAAGGTCCTTTGCAGTCAACTGCCTCTTTTAGGAACAAGAGTTTAGTAAACTATACAAATGATAATAGTCATATTTGTATATGTGAAGCTAAACATAAATTGTACCTTGGAAGTGTGATTTCAATTATATAATGCTTATTTGGCCCTCTGCATCCATGAAAATAATATATGGTCTATAGAGAAGAGAAGGCTCTGTGTAGTTGTTGAAGAACTTGGACACTTGAAGAATTCGTTGAGGTAAAAAAAAAGTTAATGATATTTGTCTTGAGCATGTTCCGGGATGGGCTTGCCATTACATTGACTTATTTGCTTCTTCAATATTTGAAATTGTTGTTCTCTGGTTCCACTTCCAGGTGAAAAGTATACCATTTTCTATGTTGTGTGTACTTGGAGAAAGTGCATCTCTGCAAGAAGCGATTTGATTTGAGATAAAATTCCACACTCAGGCTCAGCCTCACAGAGCAGATGAGAAGTAGTCAAGCATGTTAGTTTGGTTTGGTCAAGGAGCTTTAGGATGTACATCATTGAATTCTTTCCCATGAATCTCTGGCGTGTATGTCAACAAAACAATCATCACCCACAGATGAAGCAAGAACTATTGCAAATAAAATGTAAACAAAACATTCAAAATTCATGAGCATTCCTTCCAATAACAACTTTTCTTCTGGTTATCAGATTTCTGATTAAAGCTTTTTACAGCATATCAGTATCCCTAACATCAAATCTAATTCTACTTACTCTCTTACAATGCACACTATTCACTCCCAGGGGAGTGTACCAACTCACTATTATATTCCAAGCGTGAGCAAGCTCAATAAGACAGAGAGACTTGCA
>BEXV01002350.1:54445-65795 GCA_003118195.1 Hemicentrotus pulcherrimus
CCATAGTGCCCAACAACAACAGAATTATGTGTGGCCAAAAGAAAAAAAGAGGGTTTCAGGTTTAGTATATGGTTTCCCCCAATGCAATTTAAAAGGGGAAAGTATCCCACCAATTCTTCCCTGAAACCATCAGTGGATATATTCATTCTATCGGTGGATACGTAAACTGAAATCTACACGGTTTAATGATTCTTATTAACTTCGGGGCTTCCTTCACTTACAAATGGTGTATTATGAAGACAATCCATGACAAATCATTATACACAATTTTAAAAATCGTTTTATTTGGCAGTTTTAGATAGGCAATCGTGTTTTCTTTTTGTTTTGCTTGTGTAAAATTTGCAGCTAACTCGCTACAAATTTGGTAAGACGCCATCTACTTGCGCATGTTAAAGTTGCTAAATCGTGGGTATATAGAGGGCAGCACACGGACGTACGCACGGGAGCGTATTGCCCATTGGCTCAGTGTTATGTAGTGATCGGGAATGATCGCCAAAATGCCCACTTCATGAACGACTATATACCCATACATAAATATCTTTAAGATGACCTCGCGACGTCCCTGGTCATTACCTGTATCCATTCCAGTCATCTTTGAAGTTGCGCTGAACACGCTGTTCCCATAGGCCACGAGTGCCATCTGCGTCCAGTACTTTCCATGCGGCCAAACGATGTACTGACCCACGTTGACGCATTCCTGGCTTACTGCGTCAGCTGCGTCAGCCGAGGGTTCGAAGCCCTGGTCGACGAGCTGGAAGCAGAGTCCATCGGGGAGCGGGCCGCTGATGTTGTTTACTCGGATGATGTCTGCCCGGTCGAGCTGGCTGTTGTACACACCTTCGACTCCTGCAATAAAATGGGTTATGTTCCTCACACTTTAGCGAGCATTTTTTCGAAAATTCAATTAACATTGACGTCTCATTCAAATTCGAAGCCCAATACCCCCTTCGCATACACGGATTTCCTTACGAGTCCTTACGGATCGCCGAATCAAATTAAATCGCAAGCATCCATAAATAACTCACTGGTATCCGTAAATAACTCGTCACAACTCGCAACAACTCGCAGACACTCGTAAGGGTACGTGAAAGGAAAGAGAGAAATGTCAAAAATCTTCTCACGATTGTCCACGGATTTTTTTTGCTGTTAATAGCTCATAAATAGCTCGTAACAATCCGTAAGTATCGTAAACCGCTCGCAACAACACGTAACAATCCGTAAACTGCTCGCAAGAATCCGTAAATGACTCGAAAGAAATTTTGTAAACGATTTGTTAGGGTTAGTTTACGATTTTTTAAACGGATTATTTACGGAGTATTTCGAGTGCTTACGTGTTATTTACAATTTCATTCGGGTCGTGTTACGATGGATTTACTGATAACAATTGTAACGGGGTATCACGAGCACTTCGCGTATAGTTGCGAATACTCTCCGAATATATACGTATAATTTGCGTATACTTGCGAATTGTTTACGATTTGGGGAAAGGTCTAAACGCAGAAAATTCGGACACTTCATTTTCAATTGTTACTATTTGGTTAACAATCGTAAGGACTCGTTACTGCTCGTAACTAACTCGTAACTATTCGTAACAACACGTAAACAGTTCGTAACTAGCACGTTAGTTGCTCGTAGTTATCAATAACAACTCGTAACATATCGCGGAATTTTAACATAACAACTCGTAATAACTCTTAATAAACGGTAAATAGCTCGTAACAACTCTTAAGTCGATCGTAAAAGTACACAAATCGTAAAGCAGGGCTCCCACTTAGCCGAGTGGTATTAGCGAGTTATGACGAGTTGTGGTGAGCTGCATCAAAGAGGCACTCGCAATAACTCGCGAACAATTCGGTATGGCTTAGCGTAACTCTTTACAACATTCCACGACTCTCCTCGAAGTCGCGAGCAGTTCCAAAATGTTGAAAATGTTCACAAATTTCCCACGATGCGTTGTAATTCGAGGCAAACTCGCCTATACACTCGAAATATACTCGCATTACTCGTAACAAGCTCGCGCTGCACTCTTCATAACTCGTAGCAACTAGCCACCTTATGAAGAGTGCGGCGCGAGCTTGTTACGAGTAATACGAGTATATTACGAGTGTAAGCGAGTTCACCTCGAGTAACAACTAATTTACCTCGAGTAACAACGAATCAGTAAAAATTATGAACATGTTTAACATTTTCCCTGACTCGTTGTAGCTCAAGCTGATGCTTAACACTCGTAATATATTCGCATTACTCGTAACAAGCTCGCGCTGCACTCTTCATAACTCGTAGCAACTCGCCACCTTATGAAGAGTGCAGCGCGAGCTTGTTAAGAGTAGCGCGTGTATATTACGAGTGTAGGTGAGTTCATCTCGAATTACAACGAATCGGGAAACATTTGTGAACATGTTCAAAATTTTAGAACTCCTCACGACTTCGAGGAGAGTCGTGGGGTGTTACGCTAAGCCATACCTAATTGTTTGCGAGTTATTGCGCGTGCCTCTTTGAGGCAACTCACAACAACTCGCCATAACTCACTAATACAACTAGGCTAAGTGGGAGCCCTGCTTAATAGGATCCGTGAAAGATCCGTGAATTTGTGCGATCCGTAAGGACTCTCCGTGTATGTGAAGGGGGTATTAAAGGTAACATTGTTCAGGAGAGAGAAATGGTACTAAGGTAGTGACTTGAATGCTAGATGTATAATTAAAGATTATCTGAAAGTTAGAGTGAAAAAACCCCATTATTAATTTCTAAAAATTGGGAAAATTTGATCGATTCCTTAATTCTCGCAACTATAATGTTACAATTTAAATTCATTTTAGGTGTAGTGTAAAACGTCACAAAGCAACCAGTTGGCTCTTTATACCATTCTTGACATTAAAGTGTTGACAAATTTACTAAAGCCTGTCTTATGTCTTTTTTCATGGAAAAACGATTGGGAAATTCAAAAATGGTTGGAAAAATGGACTGTTAAAGCGTGTCGCACAGTAACGCCTTCAAAGAAAACCATAAGTACCTTTGTGGTTTGAGAGTTTTTTTTCTTCAGGATATTTAGCATGTTAGGGTGTTAGATCAGTAGAAGGAATATCATAGATAGCATTTTATACACAGATTACACAGTTTTTTCATCAACCTTCAACAATGTAACCGAGTAACTTAAATCCGCGGCGTTTGATTTTTAAAAAATCTTTCTGTTTAAATATAAATATCGTGACCGTGCGAAGTTTACCGCGTTGTGGGTGAACCCCGGCCATACACACACACACTCGCGGCATTAAAATATTTCAAATTCTTATCGGAATATGAGGGCATTTCCAGAGGGTTCTTGTTCATATGACACTGGTAACATGATATCATCTTCACATTAGAAAGACCTCAACTTTTTCTTCAAAAGGACAATTATAAAGGTCATATATAATTTCCATTACTTTCAATCCTGGTAACCACTTAATAGCTTTGGCACACACATGGAGAATCGATTTAATTATGCATTGTTATAAGGAGACAATGAAAACAACTTACCTAGTTCTTTAGGAGACAGTGCTAAAAATGAAAGAGAAACCAAATTTAACGGTTATTAAGCGATATTATTTGGTGTCTGCCAGGAAGTCAATAATTGGCTATTTCCTTTCAATAAATAAAATATAGTTTCAGTCTCAGCGACATTTCAGATACATGTGACTTGTGACTGTTTGGTAATGTGATGAACATTTGTTGACTTTCACCCATTACCGGTGACTGAGAGGGAGAGAGAAAGAGGGAGGTGTGAGAGAGAAGGGGGTGGATCACAGAGACACAAAGCCACATAGAGAGAGAGACACACACACACGGGGGGAGAGGAGGGGGAACAAATAGGCAGACGAAGATCGGATTTAACTTCCCTATGTAAATTTTTGAATTCAACAGATCAATCAGCCTACACGCTCAGCAGGTATAAATTAAATCGAGATTGTAAGAGATATTAAACTGAGGTAAAAATCAATTTGAATGAAAGAGAATAACGATATTGCTTACGTTTTGTTGATTTTTCAATGAACTCGTTGTCTTCACTAAATCCATATACGGTATGGCTCTTAACTGTGACGCGGTAGAGGGTGAATGGCCGAAGATTCACGATCCTGGTACGAGTCTGTCCGATTCCGGAAATCTCCGAGCACTCTTCGGGTTCGATGACCTTGCAATACGTCACGGTGAAGGTTTGGGCATTCCCACCTGAGGACCTATGTGACCACGTGACGGTAAATGAGTCAACAGTTACAGATGATATCCAGTTCTCAGCATTCAAAGGACTATCTGGTAACCCTGTTTGAGTGGAAATAATAATAAATGATAGTAGTAATAATTATTATTATATTTAAGATCAATTAAATCCTGTTCAGTGATTGGTCAACATAGCATCATGTGACCAAACATAACATTACTATGATGCAACCGTGACGTCATCCATGGTATAGTGCAAACTATACCATGGATGACGTCATGCGATCGACCAAGATCAATGTGCTAACGGTAGCGGTCAGTTAACATAATTATTATTATTATTATTATTTTCATGAAGGTTGGTTTGAAAAATATAAAACAAATATATCATGCACTATTTCAAGCCACTAGTTAAAATTATGGATTCCTCGGCGACATAAATGGCACAATTCCTGCCACCTGGATCCATAATTTAAACTAGAGCCTCTCGGTGCATGGTATATTTGTTTATTATGATAACAATAATGATAACTAAATGAAAGCAATCATAGTGATGACAATAACAATGACAATCATATTGATGATATCACTTATAATAATATTATTAACAGCAACAATAACAATAACAATAATAATAAACTTAATTATATTGAGTTTGTTCTTTGACCATTGCAATGACAAGTTTTGCTATACTCTTGATAGTTATTGTTACATTTTATCTGTGTAGTGATCGCCCATGAGTACTGCAATTCGGAATAGGGGGACCTTTACGGTTCCGGTGATTTAGTTTGCCTGCCCCATTCCTGGCAACTTGTAAATGATCATGCCTGGGAGTCACGATAATGTTTGTTAAAAGGATTTGCGTCCTTTGTTTCGTATGATTTGTTCTTTTAAATAATTATGTTGGTTACACTTTGTTTTGCCGAATAAAATAATAATAATAACAATAATAATATTAATTGTCGATAATACTGAATTAAAGATGATGATGGTGATCATACGAAAAATAGTAGTAGAAGTAGTAAAAGTCGTAAAAGTAGAAGTAGTAGTAGTAGTAGTAGAACAAGAACAAGAAAAAGAACAAGAACAAGAAAAGGAAGAAGCAGAAGAAGATGAGGAAGAATTGGAAGAAACTTATAAATATGAACAAAAAAATATGAAGAATACGAGGGTGAATCTCATTAGTTCTATACCAATAGTTCCATTTATTTGATAAGAATAAATAGCTAGGTTGGGTGCGTTTCGTCCCTTATATTATAGTTCAAAAAGTTATCAAAGTTTTTGACTATTTACTCCACATGTCTTGATTATTAAATATGTTGCGTCCAAACGTTTGGAAGTAACACTTACCATGTTAATTCCCTTTAGAATCAAATTGATAGTTGTGTGTAAAAGTACTCGGAAAGTATAAAAAGATGCAATACAACCACCTCAAAGTCAATTACCAAAAATATTTACAAACTGAGGGCTGCAAGAACATCAAGCGTTATGCTAATGCTGTAGCCCTGCTTTATCATGTTTATTTGATACTTATTGATTTTAATTTAAGCGTGTAAGTTCAATTTCTTTTTTTTCTTTTTTTTTTCATTTTACATTTTCTATACAATGTTTTGTTATGTATTGGATAAGTGTAAATGTTACACTAATGCACATGAACATGTTTTAGAAACTAATCAATGAAAAAAATACAATAACATCGAAAGAAAATAACAATCTGTAAATGCTAATCAATCATATTATAATCAAAGGACAAACGGGGCAATTTTCACTTTCACATTGTGAAAGACATTGTTTATAAACGCGCCTTGTTATGTAGTTGATATGAATAGATGGATACTATGAGGATTTTGAATGATCAAAATGAAAATGAATTGATCCGACATTGCTAAAAAAAATCACATGTTCTGCACTGTTCTCATGAATGGGTATTTCCATTGTATGGACAAACTCAAATTCAAGGAAATATAAACCGTGTGTAATTACCCATTTTCGGTCACGATAGAAAGCCACAGAACCTGTCATTTGAGGCAGATTTAAATCGGGGGATTTCCACCGTCTGGAAACACTACCATCGGCAAGACGAAACTGTATAGTTAACTAATGTGGATATCGTTAAGGAAACCGTCGTCATTAAGGGCAGATCTGAATGGGCAATAATCTACCGTAGGGACACACTCGACAAGACAAATTTGTATATTTATCTATTGTGTATCGTTACAGAAACCGTCGTCATAAAGGACAGATCTGAATGGGCAATAATCTACTGTAGGGACACACTCGACAAGACAAATTTGTATATTTATCTATTGGGTATCGTTACGGAAACCGTCGTCATTAAGGGCAGATCTGAATGGGCAATAATCTACGGTATGGACACTCCTACTGTCTGGACACACTCCTTTCGAGGAAATGAAAGCAGTGATATTTACCAAGTCGGTATTACAATGAAACCACAATAGAAACTGTCATTTACAGCACTCTATACAGCACTCGATAATAATAGGAATGCGTGTAATTCAAATGCCTTTTACTAACGGTATTTAAAAACTCTTTAGTAATACTTAGGCAATGATACTTCAGAAATTATTTTTATCTAATGATAATAACAGATGATAGAACCCAGACCTATCGATTCAGAGACAATTCTTTTTGTTTAAACTACAATTCCTTTCTTTCTCTTGTTTCTTTGTAAAAATAGGGAGCTGTGTTTACTTTGTTTTAAATGCCTTGGTAATCTGATTATGCCTTTACCTTAATGATTCTTCGAATTTTGATTATAATTGTTCGTTTTGTTATTTTCTCTGGAATAAGAATCACAGACTTATTCATGAGTTCTAATATCAATTTCACCTTGTATCTACCCTTTAATTTGCGTTGGTTTAACCGCGGCTATACTGCGCCATATGTAAAGAGGCTCTAAATGTTAAAGGGGCATGTTCCCGCCAGTCTAGTTATCGCTGCTCTAGTCATCGCCATCTTGGTTTCGAAGATCGACTTCTAATTTGCATACAGTTGTCAATCAAAGTACGCGCGGCCTGGCCTGCCTTCGCCAAGCCAGGTAATCGCTGCCGATCGTGACGTCACGAAAGTGGGTGGAAACGGCAGCCGAACCTTAGAGCCGAACTGCGATTGGTATTACTTCGGCACATGTATGCGAAAATCGGAATTGAGCGGGCATTCGGAACATGCCATCTGCGCAAGAGCCGTATTGTATTGGTACAATAGGCAGCTAGCACCGTCCACCAACGGGTACGTATTTTGAACGACCTCTGGAATACGGGGAACATGCCTCTTTAAAGTTATGAGAACAGTTAATGCGTACTTAAAGAGCCAACCGTTGTACTTGCCTGTCTAGACGAAAGTCTTTGTCAATGAATTATAGTAATGGTAAGCACTGATAACGCGACTATTTAAGATATCAACTTAATTGCAGTTTCAATGGGGTATTGTAGGTCTATAGTGCCCATCAAGATCAAATATAATCTCCATGTACACTCTTTTTTTAAAAAGCGAGTATAATCCCATTATATATTGAGTAAAAAGGAAACATTTATTTTAATTTCACCTTTATATTAATGAAAGCAAAGCAAAGCAACAAAAAAAAAGGATGTCCGCGTATCCCATTGACCCTTACCCACCCAACGGCGTTCAACATTACAGGGGAAGTCCACTTTGACATTTAATTGGTTTAAATAAAGGCAGAACAATGTGACAAACAAGTTAGTTAAAGTTTCCGCGAAATCTGATAAGAAATGGGAAAGTTATGAATTGTTAAAGTTGTTATTCAATCAAATCACCTTGGCAACACTGTAACGTATCTTGCGAGCCCTTCTCCAATTTGCTCTGTACAGAAAACCTCATACACCTTTATTTTCTAAGCCATTGGTGACAGAATAGATTTGTATCATGTGATGTATTACATATTTGTAATAACTAGATTTAGTGTGAATGTATAATCTAAAAAAAACTCTTAAACAAAATGTTATTGTCTTTTTGTTTTGTTTTAGTACAGAGCGAATGGGAGGAGACATATACGTCACAAAGTTGCACATTTGTGGTTGGTTGATCAAACTGCATTTTATCATTATTCGTGTTTTTTTGTTGGTGTCAAACATTCACTTCCTTGATTCTTTCATTGTTCTGCTTCTATTAAAACCATCTTAATATCAGGGTGGACTTAACCTTCAATGTTTCAACTGGAATCGTAGAAATAAGTGTTTCTTATTGGATGACTAGTATTGAAATTCACGAATTCGAAATTCAAACGGTGAATACTTACTGCCTACTTCTAAGGTAACATTCATCTGAAGGGGCACCGGCAGCCCATAATGCATTGCAATGCACGAAATCTTCTTCCCCGTGTTTTCCTCGCTTGCGGTGAGCTCCACGGACTTTGATGACGTCACCAAGGGGGAATCCAGAGCGCTCCTGTGATTGGCCTGTTCATAGACGAGAGCGGTGACGTCACCATAGGACCAGGTTATGTTGGCAGGAGGGTTGCAGGGGGATGGCACGGTGCAGTTCAGGACGTAGGGACGGTCGACGACGGCGTAGAGCGTGCTCATATTGGAAACCTCCACAGCTTTTACGACGTCAGTGATGGCGATTTCATCGGGTACATCTGATAGAAAAAGATACGCAACCGCTCACACATACATACTCCAGAGTTACTAGAAAGGTTATTCTGTATTATAAGATGATGAAACGGATTATAATCGAATGATTGGTTGAGAGCGTTCACGTGACCAGGCATTTATTTTGACTAACACGTAATCTTACTTTTGACTGGTCATTAGCAAAATAATACTAAAGACCTGTCATTAGTAAAATCGTGTTTCAATACATCATTTCATGCAACAAATATAACATTATCTTATTATAGGTTTTCCCGCCCAACTTCGTAAACTAAGCATCCGAATTAACGTTACGTTCCTTCAAGTTCGTGCGAAATTGAATGACTATGTAGATCAATATTTAAAAAGCTAATTGCGTCTTTCAATTTGATTTAGTACTATGCGATTTCATACTCTTGTCACGGGGACGTGCAAAACGAGCATTCAATTTAGACAAGCGTGCAAAGAGCATTCAAATTCGCGCCGGACAGACGGTGGTATGTCTTCGTGCATTCGATTTCGTGATTAGGCATACATATGATTGTGACAATTGTGCATTGCTTTTCATTTGATGTTAATTTGTCACTTAATATACATCTGTTTGAATAATTGTATTTAAAGTTTACTTGGAGGAATGACATGCGTATTCGTTCTGTCATTACACAGGTAACTGTCCCCAGAGAAGGTGCACAATTTGTGACTTCTCTTCTTTTTAAGCACAAGCTATATATAAACAAATCTTGGACAAAGGTACAGTTCAGGTTTAATAGACATGGACATGATGGAAACAAAATACAATTATGAATAAAGAAAAAGATGTTAAATGAAAAGAAAGAAAGATCACCTACCCAATCAAGATTGATAAAAATTAACAAACCATTTTAAAAAAAATCAACAAGACATTTATAATGAAAAATATGAAGATATGAATTGAAGGTGCACAATTTGTGACTTCTCTGCTTTTTAAGCACACGCTATCTTGGACAAAGGTAGAGTTCAGGTTTAACAGACATGGACATGATGGAAAAAAATACAATGATGAATAAAGAAAAAGATGTTAAATGAAAAGAAAGAAAGATTACCTACTCAGTCAAGAGTGATAACAACAAACCATTAAAAAAATAAACCCTAAGGCATTTATAATGAAAAATATGAAGATATAAATTGGAGTGGGAGAGATGTTTCAACAAAAAGAAAGAAAGTCGAAAGAAAGAGAAAACATAAAATACAATATAAATATATCAGACAAATAAGAAGATTGTATAATGTGAAATCATGTTACAAAAGATCATAGAGAAGAAGAATGAATAAATGAACATGAAATACTGAATATCCGAAAGAACATCAAGCCTCATACTATGATTATGAGGATTAGTTTTAACTTGAATGACCCGATTACGAAAGAGGTTGCCCATAGACGAGAACGAAACCGCAATCGGCCAAAGAATTCACCTCCCACTAAACATTGGCGAAATTGAATGGCCCTAACGCATTCCCAAATTGACTGAACCAAGCTTTAATTTTAATTCGGTCACTCGAAACGAAATTGAATGCAGTAAGTTTAAAAATGAAACAGGGAAGCAACGAGTGGAGAAAATTTGCTCGAACATGAAGGCACTTTAATGATATTGATTGCTGCTTTTACGAAATTGGCTGGGAAAACCTATAAAAAAAAAACAATACACATCATTTTGCTCGAGCTTTTTTTGTTGTAAAACTCGGTACCTTCGAAAGAGTCTAATTACACCCTCGGCTATGGCCTAAGGCGTTTTTAGATCGTTCAAAAGTACTTTGTGCGCGTAATTCTTACTAATGCCCTCACTGCTGTGTATTATTTACATAGCATGTGAGATTTTGTTAGGCAAGATAACTCTTGATTATTACCATGTTGCATGGTAGCGCCCTGGATAGTACTATTTTAGAAAGTGCGCCATAGAAACCTCTACTCATTAGTAGTAGTGTGACAATAAAATCAGGGATATGAGAGTTTAACTCTCATATCCCTGATAAAATCCCACACTCCCTTGAAGTATATGATACTTGAGAAAATCAGTGTAGTGTATAAAACGATACATTCATGTATTTCGTTAATTCAATCATGCTATCTATAGTACATACAATGGGAAATTGAAATTACCACCGACTTATTTTTCCGAAAGTAGTTGCGATGGTTTTTACAAACTATCGGTACAAATCGAACTGAATCAATTTTAAACCAAAAGAAACCTTTTTATAAGGAAGGGGAAGAGGATATTCAAGAGGGAGAAAAAAAGTTGAAATAACAAATTACATTCTGTATTCCTTGAGCAGAAGTTTTTAATCTGTTATGGTTACTATCATTATCACTATAACAGTTATAGGATTTCCCGGCCAAATTCGCGAGTTTGTCATTCGAATTCATTTACTTTGCATTTAAGTTAGCGCAGATCAGCTTTGCCATGCCAATTATCATTCTATTTTCCCGATTTTGTATTCAATTTAGGATTTTGGTCGAAGGATTTCATAGATCTGTCATTCAATTTAGAAACTGCTCAACTAGCATT
>BEXV01002351.1:49065-62923 GCA_003118195.1 Hemicentrotus pulcherrimus
GCCGATGATCCCGTCAAGTTCAGCATCAATTTTGTTCCTACTGCAAACGACAGAAGGTCACGACTGCTCGAGAGGCAGACCTTGTAGGTTTTGATTTTCCCCTGCCCCCTTGCTACCTGTGTCATAGCCCCTCTAATTAGTGTGACTCAGGGCGACGGATCGAGCAGGAACCATCATGTTAGTCCCTGCCGCTTTGTTAGTGCCCTTACATGTAACCCTAAACACTTCAGGGTCTTTCTTTTTTGTAATATGTTTTGGGATTATGACACAAAAAGCTAGGAATTATACATTATACATGAGCAGCAAGAGCAAAATAATCACAAATAATTTTGAGTCCACTTCTAATGCAGTGTGTTGTGAACAAGTAGGATTTCATTGTAGATAATCACGGCAATGTCAAATTGGCAATGCGATCTGTAAATGTATTATTTTACAAATTTGCGATATTTTGTTAAAAATCCAAAAATTTCATTCACATTTGTTAATTTAATACATATATGTATATATATACATGTATATATATTTAAGATAAAACTATATGCATGTATAAGAAGACAATTAAAATAATTAGTGCCAATTTGAGGAGGATGTACTGATTTATTTAGACCGTGAGAAAACTCTGCTATGGGTTAAATGGATCCCCTTCCTGTTATCTCATACAGTCAACTATTACCTATAGGCTATAGATTTTCTGTAGATTGTGTACAGTTAGTTCAGGCATCTGGTTTGGAACGTGTAACTTTATTGGGACTCTTTTGGAGCATTTGGTGTCAAGGCAAGCTCTATGGTAAATTAAAGCAATGCGTTTGATTGCCTACATGTACATACAGCATTAATTTTATTAGATTTATAACTAATATTCATTATTTGTTTAACATAGAGATTTATTACAGTTCAAATGAGATTGTTAGTAGATGTTTTTATGTGTGTAAAATCGCTGCTGTCGATGTACCTGAATGTGTGCCCTACGAAGAGTCTTCACAAGAACGCCAGATCTTAAAGATAACTGGGAAATTTAATTATCCTGAGGAAAAGAGAATGAGATTGAGCTTGTATCAGAGATGCCATGTGAATTGTCACTCGAGTGTTTTGTGGAGAAATACTGACGTCAGATATACTGGTTGCGTTCAAATTATCAAAATTGGTGAACTTCAAGAAGTTTAATTTAGACTTACTGAATACTTGAGTGTTTTGAATAAGGTCATTCTAAGATATTTGTATACCGGTACCATATTTAATTAATATTCTTGGAAGAACAATTTAACTCTTGAAAGTTCAGCTGAATTTTTGGATTAAAAAAGGCACCTTCTAAGGCTTCTATGTTCTAATATCACTTTTCCTTAGACTCCTGTACAAAATCTGGTAAACAATCTTTTTTCTCTCTGAAGTTAAAAAAATGGATTTTGATAGCTCCTTTTGGAATTAAACTCTTCATACAGTGGCTTATACTGCATGGCATGATCCAACAAAAATTTTCAAATAGAAATGTCTTTGATTCATGATTCTTCTTGTTACTTTGCCAATATTTCACAACTCATTTTTATCTTAGCTCGGTTGACCGTCTACTCAAGCTTTTGCTTATAATGGCGACCTTCTGCTTTCTTTCTATATACACGCAATGGCAAATATAAATTTACTCTTATTCATGTACATGTATTATACATTTGTTTCTACATGTATATTGTGTATATTGTTTGCATACATCTACCTTACATGTATGTTTTTCTTATAATTATCCATACCGTATTTGCTTTTACAACTGATTTGTTTGATTGCAGAAAATAAAGTCTTTGAAATGAAAAAAATCATGTTTCAGTTACTTATACACATGTACCTTGAATATACACTACATGTATTTCTAAAGAACTTCTTTAAACGCAATGGAAATGATTTGTATGGTATCAAACTGTAATTTTATTACAAATATTTTAATCACATACCCTTTCTTCCCTTCTTTTTTTTAAATTGTAGGATTCCAAACCCAAGTCCTCTCAGGGGGCCCAGTCTTCCCAGACCCAGTCCTCACTCAGCGAGGAGAGAGAGGAGGAGATCTCCCCCACCC
Organism: Hemicentrotus pulcherrimus; assembly: GCA_003118195.1. Lineage (NCBI taxonomy): Eukaryota > Metazoa > Echinodermata > Echinoidea > Camarodonta > Strongylocentrotidae > Hemicentrotus > Hemicentrotus pulcherrimus. The sequence continues at coordinate 51,128 of BEXV01002351.1, forward strand.
CTCCAGTATCCCAGCCCAAGACCCGCCGTCGCCGTGGTGCCTTCAGCGCCGAACCATACACAGAGGAGGATGCCACTTCCTACGTCAAAAAGGTAATTGCTTTCTGGCCGATTATACAAACTATTTACTTGTTGTATTAACATTTCACATTGATCACGTTGTGGAAGCTGGCTGGGTTGAAATGTTGGTAATGTCAATATTAGTCAATTAAATTCAAATGAAAAGTGCTCAAATCCTTTACAGAAGACCAGATCAAGTGCGAGTTGCCCTACTGGCCCTTTGGGGTAATTTTAGAGCGGAACCGTAGACAGAAGAAGATGCAACTTCCTGTACGTCAATTTTCTGGCTGAATTACTTGAGAGCGAAGTATCAGAGACACTTTTCAGTGTGGAAATTGCAGATATAGTGATCAGGGTTACACCATGCTTATGTAAAGTCTTTCAAAGCATTAAGAGCTCTTTTCAGGGCTCCCATTCTTTTGAAAGAATTACATGGTGGAACCCTGAAAACTTCACCTACAATTTAATTTTTACTTTGCTAGAGATTTCACATTTTCTCATCGAGGTAATTAGCTTGTGATGATGATATGTTTATAATAAATTATTGAGATTCAATTGAAGTAAATGGTACTGTATATGAGTCATTAGCTGTGAGCCAGAAGGGCATTAACTACATTAACACTTCACCTGTTCCTTACAAGCTCTTTGTGGAAGTTTCAGCACAGAACCGTACACAAAGAAATATGCAACCTCTTTATTGTCAAAAAGCTCTGGCCGAATATCATGAATATCATGAAGCAAATGAATATTACACAATGATAAAATAAAAATCCTTCTGGCATTTAGCAGACAATATTTGAAAAGCAAAATATAATTTTATTAGATTTTGAGAAAATTAATTTTGGGCATGAGAATGTCTCAGTATAGGGCAATAAACTTAATTGTATTCCGAGAAAGTTGTAGGCCTAAGGTAGCACTTAATTGTGCAATATATTGACGAGTACATACCGGTATTCTCAGATCTATACTCTTTGGAACTGCATACCTTCATGATTGAAATACACTGTAAAACCATGAACTTCTGTGAAATGAATGGTTAAAGACTGTCATGTTTATGGCAAGAAAGTTTTCAAATTTTGAAAAATTCAATGTTGCGTCACGTGTGGCCCTGTATTTAGCAGCATTAAACTTTTGTCAATCTTAAATCAACCACATGTGAAATTTACAAACATTTCATGCACGTGAAACACAAAGGCGTAATATTTACATGTACATGAAGTACATTCAAATCTCAAAACATGTTAAAGAGCCAAAATAGTGTTAAAAAATCATGCATGTAATTGAAAACTCTACTAAAAGTTTGGAGGCAAAACATGTATTATTAGCAAAATTACTGTCGTTGCTTTTTTCAAATATTTAGTATTTTGCAACTGGCAGTCAGCCGGGTGTTTTATTCACCCATTTGTCGTGTACAGAATGAGGGCTGCAATTTTCATGCTGGGATACAGAGCCTTAGTTCCTAGCATCGTTCAGATATGTGATGGTAAATTGCTTTTACAAAAAAAAATGATGATGATGTTAATAAAGTGTAGTAGGCTTCACATTTCGTATGTTATTCAAATCAATTTCAATTTTCAATTTTTTCACGTTACCAACAAAACATTACAAATTAAGGATAAACATTTACAACAAATTAGAAATACATGTTTGAAACACAGAGCTCAGTGAATATGTGTCGGACCTTTATTACATGCAGTTGCCATTCGTTTACACGTTCATGTAGTATCCGCCGCTGATTTTTGCATGAAATGTTACATACGGTATTATATTTCATATACTGTACTAAACCTCTAACATGCACAAAATCCTGAAATAATCTCAAACCACAAAGAAATTTTTGGTTTTCTTTGAAGGCGTCACTGTGCAACACCCTCCAACAGAAAATTCTCCCAACCATTTTTTAATTATCTTGACTGGCTGTGAGTCCACTTTTTAAAATCTTTTAACACTTGCATGTGAAGAATGGTGTATAGAGCCAATTCATTGCTTTGTGACGATTTACATTCACCTAACATGTAATTTAATTGTAATGATATAGTTGGGAGAATTAAGGAATTAGATTAGTTTTACCCAATTTTTGTCATTAATAGTGGTCTGTTTTCACTCAAACTTTCAGATTATCTTTAATTGCACATCTACTGTAGCAGTGAAGTCTCTACCTTAGCATCATTTTCTCTCATCTGAACAATTTTACCGAGACCCTTTAAGGAGTGTCGGAGCTAGAAGTAATAAGCAATCCCACTGCAGACCTTTTCAACACAAAAGCCTTCCAGTCATCAATTCAATTAAACTTGCCTGCATGTTTGAACAAAAACCCTCCTGCAGTACTTGCCTTCAGAAAATGATAATCAAATCTATGATTATTAGCTACTTTTTCTTTTAATTTGTGTCCATCAATTATTAGGAGTGGCTCAATTAAACCACTTATTATGAACAAGTTTTATCCAAGGCCCTTTCAACAGGTTTATTGTTGTAAAGAAACTATTTTTATATTTTTCCCTCTCAAATCAAATAATGAGGCGTGTTGTTAGACACTCTGCTTTTTTGTGTAATATTGATTTTAATTTCTTATGGCCGTTGGCGAATTAACAGAATTTGATCAGATAGTTCTGCAGGCAATGACAATTCTGTTTCCTTGTCATTGCTTAATATTATGTAATGAGCCTTGTGCAATAGTTGAAATCTTTTGTATGAAGCATGATGATTCTATTTAATTGTTTTTCTCAATGTGGTGAAGATTGTGATTTTATTTTGTAAAGGTCACTCACATAATTGGGCTTTGAAGAAATGGATACATGTATATCTTGGAAAAATAGTCAACAAATCATCTGTGTTTTTTTTTTACCCTGAAGGGGGTTCTAACTCCTGAACTTCAAGTCTAAAACAAATATTCTTTTCCTGTGATGATATTGGGATACATAACTAGATGTCACTGTAAAAAATGTATTTAATATAAAGCCAGTTTTCAGTGCAATACTCTAATAACTTTGCATTTAGGAATTCTTCCATTAAATTTGAAGTACAGTCAACATTGACAATAATATTTTATTTCATTTTATTTTAATTTCAGCAAGGAGACACTTACTTCAGCCAATGGCTGTGACACATGTAGATAATATACATAAGAAAGTACTTAAAATATATAGAACAAATATTCATGTGAATAATGATATAATTAGATATATAAAAAGAAGTACATGTACACATGTATGATGCAAAAGAAGATAACTCATGTACAACTGTAGATTAAAAATATATACCGGTAATAAAAATTATAAACATATATACAGTAGGGAAGAGGATAAATGGAAGATAAATCTATAAGACTATAAAGGCAGATGGAGAATTAAAACCAAAATAGAAATTGATCATCACATATGGATTGATATAAAACTGACAAGCATTAAAGGAAGATCAAGTAGGCACTATGGATTGTACATAGATTACAAATACGTTACAGCAGTAGAGGAGGTACTGAGGCAAAAGAGGGTGAGAGAAAAAGAGTGTAAGGGAAAAGAGGAAGGGGGAGGGGGGCTAGAGAGAAAGGGGATGGGAGAAAGCAAAACAGTAAGAATGAGAGGGGAGGTATTAAAGGAAAGAAATTGTCTGCTAATACATGTACATCATTTTACTTTCCGGTTTGAATTTGTAAAAGCTAGAGGCTTTTATGTCATTAGGCTATATTCCATTGTTTCCCTCCCCTGTATCGTAAACTTATTTATGTAGCACCTTTTCTGGAGGATACGAGGCACTTTCCCTTGGTCTACGGACAAGTAGAGATGTTTTTAGATGTTTTTGAAAAAATCAAGTTAAGTACTATTTCCCAGATATTCGGGGTGTTTGTTTGATAGGCCGGGAGCAACGGATTGAATGGATTTGAAGCCAGCCTGTTCTCCAAGATTTGGAAATGAGAAAGGAAGAAAGGAGCTGATGTACATGTAGATCAAAATAGATATGATGTTCCCCATTGCAGTTTCATTTGGTGTCAGACTGTCAGTACCCTCAAAGGCCTCAATAAGTCATCAATTTTTTTTTAAAGGTGAAAATTGATCAAATTCATTTTATTAATCAAAATGTATGTATTACAACAGCAAGATAATTTTTAAGGGGTTTGTCAGATCTCTTTTTCTGATAGTGTCATGTTTGTCCATTCCAGAGTACGCATTCACATATTTAATGTACATGTATGTATTTTACTCTTTGCTTTCTTTCATTTTTATCAGGTGATTCCCAAAGATTACAAGACTATGGCCGCTCTCTCCAAAGCCATTTCTAAGAACGTTCTATTCTCCCACCTGGACGAATCAGAGAGGAGGTAGGTATCGTTTGTTTTGCACATAGCATGTTTTAAAGATATTTGGTATAAAGTGAGCAGGAAAGGGAGGGAGAAGGTGATAGAAAATGGGAGGAATGGATGAAAGTGTGGGGAAAAGAAAGACACAATGATGGAGGAAGAGAAAGACAGAGAAAGAGATAGAGACAAGAGATAGAGAGAGACAGAGAGAAAGACAGAGAAAGAGATAGAGACAAGAGATAGAGAGAGACAGAGAGAAAGACAGAGAAAGAGATAGAGACAAGAGATAGAGAGAGACAGAGAGAAAGACAGAGAAAGAGATAGAGACAAGAGATAGAGAGAGACAGAGAGAAAGACAGAGAAAGAGATAGAGACAAGAGATAGAGAGAGACAGAGAGAAAGACAGAGAAAGAGATAGAGACAAGAGATAGAGAGAGACAGAGAGAAAGACAGAGAAAGAGATAGAGACAAGAGATAGAGAGAGACAGAGAGAAAGACAGAGAAAGAGATAGAGACAAGAGATAGAGAGAGAGACAGAGAGAAAGACAGAGACCAGACAGACATACAGAGGAGAGTAAGAGGAGAGGAGGGGGAGGGTAAGAAAAAAAGTTTACATCAAGAGTAATGGTCAAAAGCATCTCTTGGCACAGAAATTATGCGATAAATATCCATTCATCATCATGGGGGAAAATCCAATTACCTTCAAAATCCCATGCAAAAAGTGGCCTGACCTGGTGGTATTTTGCAAGTGATAAATTTGTAAAATTCTTGGTGGTAATAAAAAGCAGAAGTAGCCTTCTGTTGAACTTTTTACCTTGAGAAGGCAATTGCACTCTCATGTACTGATATGATATGAGAGTTAAAAGGAGAGTCTCTACTATTTCACTTTTATTTTGTTGTTTTTTTTTGTTGCCAAATGTATTGAAGTTATGATTACTAAAGGCTAGAATGGGATACTGCTTTATTCCCAATAGTACCTTGATCTACATGAATAATACAAATTAATTCATTACTTGTTATTTTTATGTCAATCATTTTGTTTGGGGGAAAGAAATTTATTTTACATGTACATGTACATGTATATCTCAAAATAACATACCTGTACATGTAAATGTGTTATGCTTGGTACTCTTATCCCTGTTTTTGTTTTCTTTTTTTCTTTTCACCCCAGTGACATATTTGATGCCATGTATCCAGTCAAGCATGATGCTAACGAGGTCGTCATACAGCAAGGTAAAGCAGCAGATAGTACACACCTTTATGGAAGGACGAGACAAGAAAGAAAGAAAGAAAGAATGAATGAATGAATGAATGGATGAATGAGTGGATGGATGGTTGGGTGGATGGAGGGATGGATGGATGGATAGATCGATGAATGGATAGATAAATGGATGGATGGATGCATAGATGAATGGATAGATCGATGAATGGATGGATAATTGAATGGATGGATGGATGTATAGATAGATTAATAATTTAGCAATAGAGAGAGAGAGGGGGGGGGGGGGGGGTTTGTGAAAATTCAGTCTTTTTAAACAGTCTCATATAATTGAAAACTGATTGAAATACAGTTACATGTATCTAGACAGCCCAGAGAAAACAGTGAAAGAAAGTTTTCAAATGAAAGGAAAGAGAAAAAAGACGAAGTAATCGAGTCTAGTTTACATACATTGTATCCAACATCCATTCTTGCATGAAGGCAATATCATCTGTTTGGAGCCAGAAGGACATTATCATAATTAACGGTGTATAAACCGCACCTTTTTGCCGCTGATAATTTTTCAAAGTCGGCGGTGCGGTTTATACACGTTACACAAAAAAACAAAAAAAAGTAAGTTAACACCAGCACAAATTAGCACATATGGGACTACAAACGGTACAATAACTTTATCACTATGATATAGGACATTTCCACACATTTCACCGACAATTTTTTCTTGCATTGTTGACATGAAGACGAAAATAGTCTTCCAAAAACAACATCTGCCGATAGATCTTGATCCAAGTTCGTGCCAATGCATTGCAAAAGTAAAAGAAGGGGCCGTTTAACGGACCTGCCGCGAAGTCGCCATTTTCAACCCATTTCAATGTATACATTACAAAAAACTGCTGGGTATGGCATTGGTGTGGGATGGCCGAGGGGTCCAAGGTGCTGGCTTCAGGTCCCAATCTACATATGTCCGCAAGAGATCGAATCCTGCCTTCGTCAATTTCTTTTTTTTTTTTTTTGAAGGCCGAAAAAAGAGGGTTGCGGTTAATACATGAGGGCGGTTTATACAACGTTAATTAGGGTATGGAATGGTGGAAAATGTTCACAGATAGATGAGGAGCTGAAGGAAATGGCAGAAAAGGAGGGAATGGTCAATAGATTCCTTTAGATCCCATGCACTGAAATTCCTGAATGATCATTCTATTCCATTACTACATGTACATGCCTCGTGTCTGTGTTTCTACATGGACTTAGAGGAAGAAGAGTGAGAAAGAGAGAGAGGGAGAGAGAGAGAGAGATAGAAACAGATATAGAGAGAGAGAAACAGAGAGAGAGAGAGAGAAACAGAGAGAGAGGAGGCTAGAGGAAGAAGAGTGAGAAAGAGAGAGAGAGATGGAAACAGATACAGAGAGAGAGAGAAACAGAGAGAGAGAGAGAAAGAGAAACAGAGAGAGAGAGAGAGAGAGAAGGTGGAGAGTGAGCATACGAGCAAGATAAAACAGGTTTTTCATTGAAATCAGAATCTATCTGTGAAGCATAAAACCAATCAGAGTTCAACAAAGCATTATGAACGTGTACAATTTATATGCAAATAGGAAATGAACAACAAGAAAGCATCCTGAGGTCAAAATGGACGAAAGAGAAAAAACGTAATTGGATCCAGTTTGGATGAATACCATGAGGTATTTTTCTGTTTTGATTGCTGGACATCAGTGCTGCATTTTACGAAACCATCGTAAGTACAAGTTCGCTGTCAACCCATTGCAATGTGTGTATTTGATTTAACACCACTGTGAGTGGGATGTCGGTGAACTTGTACCTATGAGGGTTTCGTGAAACGATGCCCAGTCTAATAAGAGATGGGTAGTGGATAGAACAGATGAGCAAGAAAACAAGCATAAGGAATGAATAAGAAAGAGAAAAAGAGTGAAATTGGCCACTGCACACTTAAAACAGGCGATTACTAGGAGGGAAAGGATAGTTATACTGTACATGTACATATATATGAATCAATGATGACTTTGCTTATCCTTTGAAAGATGTGATGTATTCATTGAAGTCATATTATTTGAAGATTTTAAAGATCTCAAATAATATAATAATATGATATGATATAATATATATATATGTCACAGCTTACTTTACACATACTTTGCGAAGTCTTAGCTCAGTACCTCTAGTACACGTATCATTTCTGAAGTTGTTATCAAGCCCTCAAAATTGATTTAGCCAAAAGTAACCGATAAAAAGCTAGATCCTATCAGGTTCGATATCCCTTTCCTTAAATATAATGTAAGTTTGCCAAATAGAAGTGAAAATTAACGTATCAATCTGTGCCCTAGTAGAACAGATCATGATATAAACCTTTATTTAAATCGATCAAACACAAATGCATAGTAACTAGGTATTTTGTGATTTACCTTGTTACCACTCTCCCATTTTGTCCTGAACATGTACACAACATTTCAAAAATGTCACCTTTTTTCCAAATAAAATGTGTGTGTTTGTAATTTTAGCTGTAGCGTACATGTAGATACCTCGCTTTATGTACACCCCCTCTATGATATTTTAGGACAAATAAGAGAAGTGCTCAGAGGGAAATGGTTGCCAATTTACATAGAGATTAGAAATTCAAAAATCATCTTTTCTCATTCATCGTTGCATTTTCTCACACTTTCACTGATATGTTTCTCTCATGATTGAAACCAACTTAAAGGTAAAGACCAGTTATGGTCATGCGATTGCATTGTGAGAGAAACTTTGTGGAATCGATCAGAAAAGGTTGATCATCTAGCATCTGCATCTGAAATTTTCTGGAATCATCAAAATGATAAGCAATTTGGCTAATTCTTCGTAAAGTTACAAACACTATACACAGAAAGATGTATATGGGACTACCCTATATCTCTCACAGACCATGAGAGGAACAAATTTACCAAATATATGAATTAGTAGGCGGTTTCCCGGCAAATTTTTTATCATCATGTATTAGTCAAAACATATTCTTTCACATGATTGGTAATGAGAGCTTCCATTTCATTTTTTGAAATTGGGGCATTTCCAATACTGGTCTTTACCTTTAATATCAGGATTGAATCCTAAAGGCAAAGCAATAGAATGAAAAGAACTTGCATGAATTCCTGAACAGAAGGAATTCATGAATCCCTGAATGGACCAAAATGAAAATGGGGGGCTTGTTGTCACCAACATAACATGTGTAATTAATCAACCAAGGTCTAACATCATTGTCCCGCAAGACATTAATTTTTAATCGCAACTATCAAGAACGATATTGACATTTTCCCCATTAGCGTTAATAGATGTACATACATGTACATGTACATGTACTCACAAATGGCATTTCTTGTCGTACATGTATATCATGTTTTACAGAACATGCCGTACTAATACTACTAACAGCTTTGAATAGAGCAAGGATAGGGCTTGTAAATCACCAGCTAGTCTTTAAATACAGACTTTTTAAGACGTGTCTGTGATTGCTTACTATAAGGCAATTCAACAATGTTAGCCATGGGAATAGTTGCAGTGCCAAGGTGCTCCTTAAAGGAAAATATTCAACTTGCATCTTGGAAGGGGAAAATGTATGAGCTATTAAATGTGCTTGATTTACAAAGTCTATTTGTGTTGAAACTCTGAGGCTCTTTTATTGCACTATTGAGTATGGTTGTGATATATAAATGCATTTTACATTTTCTTTTAAAACTATTTAGTGATGGGCTCAGTCTAATCTCTATTAGTATAGTATTAGTATAAACACTTCAAATTACACGTGCATGTACATGTATATATACATATATACATGTGTACAGGTGTATGTTCATCTTGATTTTCTTTGCCACAGTGCTGGTGTGTTGTCTACAAACGAGACTCTCTTTGATGATTGCAAAGATGGGTCTGGTATGAGGAAGGCTAAGGGCGACAATGCGAAAATCATGTCAAATATCCCATTATTGCTTGCTCTTTTGCACAGATGTTCAATCTGTAATTAAAATTTCCATTTTGTCAATAAGTGCTCTTCCTATTTTAGGATATATTTACCGGGTACAATGATGAATCCATTGGAGAAATGGTTTGTCTACTATTTGTAACCATATGTGGATGACATATACTGTAGTTTCAGTACTTTCAGCATTAAATTACTGTGCGAAATTGTGTATTATTACATGTAGTTCGCCTTCCCAGTAATTTTACATCTTAAAACCTCACAGCCATATCAAATTACAAAATGAGATGTCAAATCAATAAGCATGGTATTAGAGAGAAAAGGAATAAGAAGACATATTTTCTTCTATTTTTCTAATTTTTTCAATTTTGTATTTATCATAGTGTACATGCTAATTAAGGATGTATAGAGCCAGAAGGAGCTCTTCTACTCTAGGCAGTCAATATTACTTAGTTCTTGATGCTTATTTCTTCTCATCATATTTATAAAAAGATCAAGAGGGCCCAACTCCAAAGGATCACAAATATCCTTAATTTCATAAAAACAATTAGTTGAATATAACATATGTACACCTTAAATTCAGAGTCCTCTCAGTCTCATGCCACTATATTTCAACCTCGGTAATTAAATGCGCTATATAAGAGCTAACTATTATTATTATTATTATTATTATGGCCTCTGTGGAATATAACATCACTCTGGCAATTCAGAATTTGTCGGTTCATATTTTGTTACATTAAATGCCAGATCATCCATTATTTGTAATACATGTATGTAGTTACATATACATTTGCATTGTACATCTAGCGCTATGCATGCATTTGCTCGCAATGCCATGTACACATGTACATAACGACACACATTTGTAGGTTTTGGAATGTGAACAAAGGGAAGAAATTATCTTTAAGCTGAACATCCAAAAAGAAACAGCTGTCCACCACATGATTCTGATCAGGCCGTATCTATAGCTAATTTCCACTGATAAATGTGGCGTCTTTTAGCAGCCGTGATGCCTTGCTAGCTAAAAGCCTACCCAACTGAGGATGATGTTTTATGCTAATCCTGATAAAGGCACACTCATATTGTGTTGTTTGATAAAGATTTGAGACTGCATGACTTTGACTAATCAAGCAAGTCAATTCTCATATTTCTTTGAGAAAGCTTGGTTGAATAAAAATTAAGTTTACCACATGAGTTTTTTTCACAATTTTCATCCAACATGATATCTTTTTCCCCTTTTATAGGGAGGAGTATTAATGGGATTTAAAAAATAAAAAAAAGCTATTGAATTATCATGTTCCCAGAAACTTATAGTTGTCGCAAAATTATGTGTTCAATTGAAAATTTAGTTATTTTCTATCCACATCTCCCAGAAATTATTACTGTATACACTCATATATGAAGTATTGGCAAATGACTCTGGTAGTAAATTCAAAATATAGGAGTTTAGTGTATATTATTCCCTTTTGTGCAATCAGTAACATACCGGTATAATATTCCTATTTGTAAAGGTGAGCAATTCTCTTTACACATCTACTTCAGATCCTACTGTAGAGGCATTTTATTGGTGTCAATAAAGTTACCAGAAAACAGGGACATTTTTTAAGCGAGGACATAGAATTGATAAGTGATCATATACGCTTTTCAGGCATTTTCCAATTATCAGCCTGCTACAGTTAGGCACATTATGTTTCTACATCTACTTGAGATAGTACTAAAGTGGAATTTGCCTTCATCAATGTGAACTACTTATCAATAATGAGAATAGTAGCAATAATAATGAATCAGTGCTTATAAAGCACTTTCCACAGAAGTCTCTTAAGAACTTTGAAAGCGTAGAGACAAACATAATGGGATCATAATGCTGCTCGCATACATGTAGGTTAAAATATTATCCCAATACAGTGTGGCATTCTATTTCAATATCTACTCTAGATTCTAGAAATGTAGGAATTCTCCTGTACTGTCAAAACGCTTATTATGACAAATATACATGAACATGTATACTGGTTTATAGATGTATATACTCATAACAGCTAAATCATTCATACCCCTACCAATTTTTGTAAATTTTGTGATGTGGAAAATGTATTTGCCCCAATTTATGTATGAAAAAATGTATATATGTATTTAATAGGAATAGATTTTGATTGATGGTGATGTGGTGCAGCTCTCTGCAATATTTTTATGCTCAATTGTTGATGTGTGATTTTATGGCCCTTTTTTCTTCAAAGTGCACCTGTGAACCATCCCTGGGGGGGGGGGGGGG
>BEXV01002354.1:25328-55555 GCA_003118195.1 Hemicentrotus pulcherrimus
CCCCTCAATGTCATTTTCTCTTTCGCCTACAGAGCAAATATTTCCTCATACCAATATAAATACTATTTTCCCAATAGGACCAATAAAATAATACCCCCGCACAAATAGTATAAGCCGTTTCCCTTTCTCTCCAATTTTCCCCCTTTTCCGACACAGACGGAAGATATCGATCATGAAATGTAGCTGGTCTATCGGCTGCCAAATCTTGTATAGTATTAGTTGACGATTTGATGCAGGTGAAGAAAGAAAAAGAAAAAGCGCGGTACTAAACTTTCTGCATATCTCCCTTTTGGGCGCGATGCATAAAACTTACCACTGGTGGTAACTTTGCCATAAATATTAAAGACATTGTTAACGATGTTTCCCGTTTTACAAATCTGAGATGCATGGCCCTACGTGTGATCAGTGTCTTTGATATGGTGTAATAATGAAGCCCTAAAATCACTGCGATCATGAAGTGCTTCAAAAAAGAAAAAACCCTTGAGTGACCGGTTTTACCATACTCATTTTCCCCCAACAAACAGTAGTGTTTTTAAAATTTCGAATTCCAATCATTAACATCTGGATAATCAAACATGCATGCGAATGGCTTTTAAAAGTCATGGGGTTCATTTCTTACCCAAAGGTTTGCAGCATAAGCTAAATCCAGGATTTTGTTTAGAATCAGAGGTAAAGTTACTTAATACCTTTAACTACCAAGGCATTTTCACTCAACAATCAAATCAAGGTTTTCATGGAAGCTAACATCAATAGAAAAGTTACCTTCCTTGTAAAGTTTTATGCAACGGGGCCCTGTAGAAGAAAACAAACCCCACAATTTGGATGAAATATCTAGACAACGGAAGATTTATTTTTAAAAACCTAGCTGTTAGAAAGGGAACGAGAATACTAAGATTGGAAACTTTTCGTCTTCCAATCATCAGAGTCCGAAATTGGACAATGGTAGCCCGCTATCGTTGGAATGCGCGTTGTTCCTATTTCCCGCTGGATATAAACAATAAGGGGCTCTTTCGGCTATGAACCATAAGCCCAAAACCCGAAAAGGGTCCCGTTCAATCCCCTATCACCAAACTGGTGGCAAGGCAAGAGTCTGATTATGGATTAAAAAGGAGGGGATCATTCCCTTCATCTTAATCCCTCTACTCCGCCATCAGCAACATAAAGCCGCTGAAGGGTGGCGTACATAATCTTTGAGCCACTGAAAAGCGCCATCTTAGACCGACTGACAACAACAATGATAGCCTGTTATTCTTCTTGCGTTTTGTTCTCGTTTTTCCGAATATAAACAATAAGCTCGTTGCTAACCGCACTTCGATTATTCTTAGATATATGAAAACGGGATGGAGACGCTTTGTAAATGTGATAATTACACGACAACATTAACAACTACAAAAAACAACAAGGTAAAGAAGAGCATTCTATGTTTCATCAGGACTGTACAACAACAAATCCAGGCTGACCACCAACATCATCTCCACTGTGCCCTTCAACTTCAATACTATGAGTAGCAACATCATCAACAACAACATTATAACACCGAGTTACAACACCAATAACATCGGTACCACAGCAGCTACAGTGACCACCCGTAAAAACTGACATCATCACAACAACAACAAAACATGATTGTAGGACTTACCCCTCTGTACGTATGAGAGTGGTTCCAATCCCTCTGATCCCGTCGAGTCCATAGCCTGGGTACTTTCGGTGAGTTGGGCTGTGGGTCCGCCATGGTTTGAGAATTGATCACCACTCTCTTTTTTCATTACGACTTCGGTGGTGTATGACGGCGCTGAGTAACGTCGCGGCCCCACGGCTGCCGGCTTCACCCTGCCGCTTCCTTCACTTAACTGCTGCGAGAGAGGAGCCTTACGAATGGGCGTTTGGGAACGTCGCTGATGTTCCTGCTGCTGATGGTGTTGCTGGTGGGCATACCGTTGCTGTTGATGGTGCATTTGGTGGATAGGGGTGCCCGAGGTCGGGTACGGTTGGTTCGAACGGCGCTGCAGAAGCTGTCGTATGGTGGCGTCGGATTGGACCGCACGGCCATATTGCGACGGCGTCTGCACGCCGAACATCCCGGATAGAGCAGACATTCCCGTAGGATTTTGAGAGACGCTGCTACAGAGTCTGACAGGCTGGTGCATGAAGAAACCGCGGGTATGTGGACTCTGTGCCTGCGATGACTCAGATGTGACCATTGCGGACGCCTGGGATATTTGAGTATTACTTCCTTGAGATGTCGTTACTGTTTGACTACCACTTCCGTCGACACTTAGCTCTGCAGATTGACTTGAGGGATGAACTGATCGATCCTGGCGTTGCGGGTTAAGTTGCTGCAATTGGTGGAGGGGTTGCTGAAAGACGCTTTGTTGTGATTGCGGGGCTCCTAGTGAAGTGGCCCCCGCTTCTGGACTCCGACCAAAGGGATCTTTTCCAAACCCGAGGCGATGTAACCGCTTTGTCACGTAGAGCAGCTGTTGATGGTACATCAAAGTGCGTTGTTGTCGAGCGGCGCCCTCTACGGCGGACGAAGATCCAGAATCATGGAAGAACCGTCCTGGACGTACACGCTGCCGTGTGTCCTGCTGCTGTGACCGCTGCGGCGCACCATCTTGTAGACTGCCTCCAGATGATAGAGTGGCAGTACAGGGTGCTGTGGATCCCGTCGAAACAATCCTAGATTGTTGCGAAACATGAGGTGAAGGAGACAAGTTGTGACCCGGAAACGGAAAAGAAGAGCCAAACCTTGATGTAGGTGACAGATGGCTTGGATAACTTGGTGGCGTTGAAAATGGACGCCTCAGGTTGCCTTGTTTTGTTTCTGTAAAAATAAGAAGAAATGGCGAAAAAAAAAAAAGATATAGTAATATAATATTAGTAATTCAACAAATATATAATGTCATGGCTGCGTTATTTGACCTTGCGAATTATGGGGGGAAAGTGAAAAAAGACCGTTTAATACAAAGATATTTGATTGTATTTTTACGGTATTTTAACTTTGATGTGAATCCCAAAGACTAAAACAGATTTTTAACTGGTAATGCCTCTTCCCTGGTTAAAAAAAAAAAGACACAGAAGCAAAGAACAATGCTCGTTATTTAACATAACATTGGGTTTATATCCCTTTTTTCATCCATATTCATCATCATCATATTCATATTCATAAACACTCATTATGAAGATTTAACGAAAACAATGAATTGTAATGTTTCAAATATAGAGTAAAGAGAGATTTCCAATTGCTCATGCTAAAGGAATATTATTCATTCGGCTTTTTCTTATCCTTTCTTTCTCTATTATGGTAAAAAGCGTGCAGATAAACGTATCTTTAAATGCTTTCTTTTTAAAGCATCATGTATTGGAGAGTTTAAAGATAGAATTATCCTATTGTATAACAAAAGAAATTAGTTTTGCATCTTTTGTATCGCTCATTTTCTGAAAACATTTCGTAACAACGCGTGGTTGAAGAGTCCAATATCACCCACGATACTGATAATCTTTTAAAGAAGAAACTTTCCCGTCGTTATACTTGGGATGACATTTTCTCTCTAGGACCAGCTTCACAAGCATTTTTTTTCAATGACCAATGACAAAAATCAGTGGCAAATCTAGTGATAACTAATCAGAAACAAGGATTTCACTAGCTTATAACTAAAAACGGCCATTTATCACATGACAAGTCTTGTAGAATAGTGCCCTAAAGTAATTTTTCCTTTTTCTTTTCGCTTTATTCAATTCTTGCGACAGACACCGACTGAGGAGGTCTAGGGATTTTTGCGTGCGATTAATAATACACCTCCCGATACCCCCATTAATTGCAAATGATTATTTCTTCCTTAAAACGCCGTCCTTAAAAAACACTTTAAGTCCATTGATGAGCTCTGCACGTGGGCCCAAACATACTTATAGACCTGGGATTACACTGAAAATGATATTGATATTTCTCACGAATGCAACATCATTTCGTCTAAATCAGTAACTCGATTGTTGCTCATTCATTCCATCATTCTGTAAACATGAAGGGTATTTCTCCGGAGCCCTTTAAAATAACAGATTAATTGGTCTCTATCTTGTGCGATCATATCCATATCAATTCATTAATTTTGAACGTGGTCTTTCGAAAGCGATACTGAAAGGTAGATTGGATCAGGTGATAAGGGGAGTGCAACCAAAACAAACTTTCTTTCAAAATGGCGATGAAACTAGCCAACTACTTTGAACAAATACCAAAAATAATAACTGTGTCATGATTGTCATCCATTGTTTTTGTTTTCGAGGCCTCCTTATAGCTTCCAAGTGACACTAAAGTATATATTGTTGGAGCCGTCGGAAGTGAAAGTAATCGGTATGTGATTTAGATAATGATATGAAACTTTGGACACATCGGCCAAATATCGTGGCAATTTTACTACTAAAGCTTCCGATCATAATACTGATACCAATACCAATACTATTACTAATACTAATACTACTATTACTTCTACAACTGCTACAACTACTACCACTAATGCTGGTGCTCCTTCTATATTCCTACTACTACTGCTACTATTATTACCACCACCACTACTACTGCTCCTAATATACTACCACCACTACTACTACCTCTTCTACTACGAATACTACTACCGTGACTACCACTACTACTAATTTAATTACTACTATCACGACGACTACTACTACTACTACTACTACCACCACCACCGTCCACAACTACTATACTACTACTACTACTACTACTACTACTATTACTACTACTAATACTACTACTAATACTACTATTACTACCACTACTACTACTACTACTACTACTACTACTACTACTACTATCACTGCTACTACTACTACTACTGCTACTACTACTACTACTACTACTGCTACTACTACTACTACTACTACTGCTACTACTACTACTACTACTATTTCTACTACTACTACTACCAATACTACTACCATACTACCACTACTACTACTTCTACCAACACTGCTTTTACTATACTATTATATATTTAATATATATATAACCTGTGCAGATAATATTACATACATGTATATTTGTTAATACATGCTTTTATGTATGTGCATACGCGTAGGAGAAATATTTTCTTTGTATAAAACTCAAAGAAGGTCTTTCCGTAAAAATGATCTTCAACCCGGCCCACGCCCATGAAATTTGCTAGTGAACAGCATCATCATTTCCTTTTAAAGTCGGTCATATAAATAAAACTATTACATGCATCGAATTTAAAGATAAGATTGCGTCCTGGAAAAGCTTTAAAAAATAATTAATTTGTGAACTTTACAACAAATATTTTAAAAAGGTAATGCTATAGTGTGGAAGAGTATCATAGAAAACATGTACTCTGACGAGGATGACTCTTCAAATGCCCTAATGCTCAAAATATGACCTGATAACGAGCTAAAGATTGTGGACCACAAGTTTTATGCCAAGTGTTTGTGTAGTCCCATATACACATTTCTGTGTACATTGCACGTGCATTTCAGCAAACTTGGACAATATCTCATCGTTTTGATCATTCCATAACTTCGAAAAAGAAAGACAGACAAATAATATCTAATTTTAGTGTGCGGTCGTATTTTTGTCTTAATTCATTACCATTTTCGAGCTAGCTGCCGCTCATATAAGCTAAAGCTTACTTCCGCGCGGTAGAATTGACACAGTTAAATAAGACGTGTCACGAGCCGATATGAAACTAAGATATCGAAATTACAGCTCCAAGATCAACCGACTCTCGAAAGACATTTGTCATTCTAGCCGAAGAAGAAGGTCAGGGTGTTTCGATTGGTGTAAACACGACCAGTAAGAGACTAAAAATAGATGCAAAACTAGCAACCGTGTAAACAGACCTTGACTTCTAAGGGAATGAAACGAGAGGTTGTGTTTCGAACTTAAATTAAAAATTAACAGATGGAGAGTGATTCTTTAAAGGTGATAGGCAACTATGCCTCTGATTCAAAACAAAATCCTTGATTTAGCTCATGCTGCAATCATAATTATAAGCCTTTAGGTCAGTCATGAATCCTGTATGACTGTTACAAGCCAATCGCATGTTTGATAATCAAGATATTTATGATTGAAATTCGAATTGTCCGTTTTCCAGACGGTTTTTTTAAATAAAACTTCAGTCTAAGTAGGAAAAATGAGTATGCTAAAACCGGTCACTCAAAGATTTTTACTTTTTCGAAGCACTTCATTATCGTTTTGAAGCGCATTTTAGGGCTTCAATATACATTATAAACCTCACATTAGAAATCCAGCCATCTGATTGGTCGAAATTGGAGTCGTGATTTTGTAAAACTGGTCAATAGTCTTTTTTTAAGCCAGGGCACTTTTCAAAAGACTATTAAACGGTTTTGGCATTTTACGTACATGCGTGCAATCTCAATGGGAAGGATTTATGCGCGATCATACACCCGATTAAGACTAGGTCTCGATAGGGTAAACAAACTTGATTACCATGATTGGTAAGTCGCACATGTATTCTATAACCCTTTTCGGTATATAAAAGTTATGACTGCTTTAATATTCGAGGCATATAGTAAGCAAATATTAATCGACTACGAGAGTAATGGTACCATCGCCGAGGTCATCTCGGAGGGCTACTGGCTACTGATGATGGTAGCCCCGAGGCGATGATAGTTTGTATCCATTGCCCGAGTAAAGGAGGTTAATATTTGTTTTATATCCCACATCGGCAATAAGGTCTATTTAAAGTGAATTTTACATAATTAAAAGAACTGATTCTGCAGACAGTTTAGCTTCAGCTAGATTTTACAAAGCGCAACATGCATACAATGTAACGAAGTCGATGCGCGCTCATTTGACATTGACATTTCGCGTATTCAATGGCAAGTGGGGCAGCAGCAAAAAGTTCCCTTACAAAAGATCTATCTCAGGTAGATAGTACTTATCTATCTTTTATCATGTGACCTCGTTTAGACCAATCAGATTGCAAGATTCTTAGTATGCGGGATATGATTGTTTTCATAGGCTCTCGGGGAGGTTACATTATCGTGCTATCACCCCTCGGCACGCCGTCATTATTGCTATACTATATCACCAACGATTATAACACGAAGGGCCATGCATCTCAGATTTGTAAAACTGGAAACATTGTTAAACAATGCCTTTAAATAAAATACGGATTACCAGGAAAAATTGGAAAATCATAGGGACAAGATAGATTTTCGCATTTGATTTATTGTATGTGTTCTTTAGCCTCGGACAGATATGACGCGGTAAAAGCCGCGGCGGTTGTTTTGTTTTCAATCTCATTTTTTGTTCATTCCGTGTTGATTATTCACTTTAAAGGGATCCGGTAACTTTGTCTTAGATTCCGAAACAAAATCCTGGATTTAGCTCATGATGCAATGATAATAATAAACCTTTAGGTCAGTCAGGAGCTCCATAACTTTTACAAGCTGATCGCCTGTCTGATTTTCAAGATATTTATGATTGGAATTACAAATTTTGAAAACCGTTTGCCAAATGGTTTTCATAACACTACAGTCTATAGGGGAATAAGAGTAGGGTAAAACCGGTCACCCACAGATTTTTTTACTTTTTTGAGGCACTTCTTGATCATTTTGAAGCGCAATTTTTTGGGCGCTCCAATATTACACCATATCACAGACACTGATAACACGTAGGGTCGTGCATCTCAGATTTAACATTGTTAAACGATGCCTTTAACTTAAAAGAAACATAATTATGATATAATTATGATGACGTAAAGTGAAACACGCTTCACATTTTCTGCATCTAAAAACACAGAGCCCAGTGAACACGCACAGGATCTTTCTTGCGCGCAGTTGCCTTTCCTTTAATACAGCGGTTGACCGCCTCATATCTGATACGATCTCATACGATGTATTTGGGGGGGGGGCGTCAATATTTTCCACGTTACCGCTCCAGAGACCCGTCTTACAAAGAATTGCGATCGATCGCAGTTTTGAAACAGCGGTTCTCATTGGTTGATAGTGCGCGTGCTGTACAATACGCGCATGTAACGATGATCTTGATAGGCCATTGCCATGTTGAGATTAATCTCAACTCTTTGTAAGACGGGGCCCAGGTTTACATAAAATATCGATATCCCTTGGATGAAATGATTCCCGAATTTAGAATACATAGTTACGGTTCTTGATAAACTCCGATTAAGGGTAAATACAACGGATTTTGAAAAATGCATATGGATGGTTTATGATGTAGTAAGTTGTCCGCCTTCCGAACCGATAAGGTAGGCTCTGACCATACTCCTTGGATTCACGTGATGAAAGAATTTGCACGTGGCACTCCATAAATCCGTTGACATCTAGTTTTGTCCTAAATTATGCTTTCAACAATACCGGATGTTGTGGAGCCGGCTTGTTGTTCATTTTAATCTCACGAATATCCAGTTTGAACCACATTTGTTGTGATAAACAAATCGAACCTTTCCCTTTAACGTGTGTATCTAGCTATTGTGAAACGAAAATGACATTGTGGGGATTTCGAATGTTCCCTTTTTGGCATCCAGTTTAAGTTTTTTTAGCTTTAATGTGTTTCCAAGTATAGTGTAATTCACAGATATTACGCAATACACTGGAATACTCGTAAAATTAGAAATCTGGGTTTTAAACTAGCTATTTTTTTTTCTAGATTACTATACAATGAACCAAATAATTGCAAACAATGAATCGTAGAATTAGTGCAAGTTCTTTTCGTCGCACAAGTTCGGATTCAAATAGTAATAATCTACGAAATGATTTACTATTTCGGGCAATGTTCTAAAGACATCCATTTTGTTTCGTTAAACATGGTAAACATGTTGTTTTAGACAGGATTAACTGTTTACAGTTTTATTTTTGTAAGTATTTTTAACCCATGTGGTATTTCCCATAAGTGTTGTGGGAAAATTAATCTCAGTTGTGAGGCTATTTTGAACTCTATGGAAGCTATAGTATTATATTGATACAATAATACAAATGTGTTTTTATAGAAACTGTAGCAGGTCCTATTGTATTGAAGTTATTCTCAGTATTGTGATCATCTGCGGATGCCAGCTGTGTCTTTTTTTTAAACCCTGGTTACACCCTTTGACATCTTTTTTGAAGTACCACAATAAAGAATACTTCTGAAATATTAGGTATTGTAAACCATAAGCATGATTATTCTGGCATTCTACCCGGCTCAAGGTGCGTTTAGACAGCCAAAAAATAACTGGATGCAAAAGAAGAAATTATATTTTAAACCGTGAAACAATGACATTTGGGCCTAAATCCATTTCAATATTGTCTGGAATGTTGTTTAAGCCACACTTGTGCAAAATTTTACCCTTAGTTCTTACGAAAAACATATCAATATGTTAATTTTTTACAATAATAATAATAATAGATTAAATTTATAACGCGCCTAAAACATTGGTTATAGGCGCTGTGGTGCTGTTGTCCCAACAGACATTAAGTGAAGCGATTTCCTTACACGAAATATAAGCCGGGACGACAGCACCACGAATATACACAACATTATTCAGTACAAAATTACAGTATGTTACGCTATGTTACGTTACGAAATCAAAATTACAGTTTGTTACAAATATATGAATAAATCAACTTAATCTAACTTAAATTGTGCTAAAGATGACTTATTTCATCAGAGCATTAATCAAATAATACATCAAGCGTGCCGACGACACATACCATTTGGGGGAAGTTGTCCCTCTATTAAAAGGAACACATGACTGTACAAAAGTGATTTGTCATTAACTTTGAATACTTCAAACACGTGTTAATTGCCGCCATTTGACTTTTAAGTGTCTTCTTAGCTTAAATTACAATCTCCCCACCGTATATATAAATATATGTATATATAACACGTGCCATATTAACGGCCAAAAGTCCCGTTTATTCCGTCAGAGAGTTCAATAAAAGTTGACTGAAGCTTCATCGAAAACCACAACCTACAAACGACCCTAGATCACCGAGCGACAATAGAAGCTGAAGCAATAGGTAGACTTCAACCGAATCCGTCTGCAGACGGATTTCGAAAGAGAGAGAGAGCAAGTTGTTTCACTTTTGTGAGGGTCTTAACATAGCAAAAATCTTGTATGAATGGGTATTCCAAAACAATACATGACTTTCTAACTAGTTAGCAATAATGTTGTTCTGTTAAAACCTCTACGGTTTCCTATGTCAATAAAAGAGCAAATTGTTTCAGTTTTGTAAGGGCCTTAACATAGCAGAAATCTTGTTTGAATGGGTTTTCCAAAACAATACATGACTTTCGAACTAGTTAGCAATAATGTTGTTTTGCTAAAACCTCTACAGTTTCCCATGTCAATGAAATAATTTCACCATAATCATGAAAGCTGTACAAAATGATTATATGTTTTCACTACAAGTTGTAGTTTTATATCACCTATGAAATCAACTATGAAATCGTTATTATTGGTTCTTACTATCCTTTCGTTAGTTCACCCTTATTTTTCATCTATTTGAATAGCTCGTATGCGTACATGTGCTTAACATCTCTGGATTTGTCTATTCAAGATGAATCATTGTTTTGGCCGCAATATTAAAGTTTGCTCAATAAAACTTAAAAATATATTACCACACCAAACTTTTATCTAGGGTTTCGCAAAAGGCGGTTAAGTCAAGCGATTATCTGCCATAATCCAAGCAAAAATATCAAAACAAAAGAGAAGAAAAAAAATCTATAATTGTTTTCTTAATCGCTCCAATACATGTTTTCTCTCTATCACGCACACACACACACGCACACACACACGCACACACACCCACCCACACACATACACGCATGCACGCACACGCAAGCAACTCACGAGTTATGAAGGGACATCCCTCTCGATCTCTTTCCAATTCTGTTCAACTGTTTAATCCAAATTTCCCTCATTTTTTACTTCTCTCTCGCTCCAATATTTTACTTTTATTCCTCTTCTCTTTATTGACCATCTCTCTCTCTCTCTCAAACTCAAACTCTCTCTCTCTCTCTCATTCTCTCTCTCTCCCTCTCGTACCTCGTACATACACACTAACACATAAATACCCCCAGCATGTACGCAACGCACACCCACATTTTCTTCCATTTTCTCTTTTCGCAAATTTCCTTCCGTCTCTCTGTACTGTAGCTTCATGTTACCTGTCTATATATATATCTATTTCTCTTCCTCTCTTTTCTAACGTCAATGCCAGCTATCAACATGAAATAATCTTTTTAATGTAACATTTTCATCCGTTTATTAAATGTATTCCTTTATTCCGTCATCTCGTCCATGCTTCTGTAAAATAAAACGTTTTCCAGAATGACATTCACACAACGTCCGCTCTTTCATGACTGTATTGTTGACGTATGCAAATAGGGATCTTTGAACTTTAACCTTTCGTATTTGCTTCTACTTACGGTGACTAGCAGACATTAATGTTGATCATGTTGCCAAGTAAATACTACTCACGGTGCGCAGATTGATATGGTGTGTTTCAGCATGGTATTAATTTCATGGTTTCAATAACGTAACTGGCCAGTGAACTCAGCGGATTTTTATCCAAAAGAGTGGTAGAAAAAAAAACTGCATGGTCATGTGGTTTCATTTGACCAATTAAATGTCCTACATTCTAGAACCCGTTCTTATAATACACACTAAATCATGCCGATAACAATTATCGTCTTGAGAAACTATTTCACACAAAAAAAGTACACACTTGTATGTTCACAATATTGCATAGCTTTCAAAACTCTAATCGCTTCTTAGATTTGACTCTTACGTATTTTTAAAGTGTTTCCTAGCTTGAATTACATATACATTAAAATACGATACAATTTTGTTGAGAAAAAAATATCTGAACTTGAATATTACCTACATCCCTCATTTTTCAATTCTAGTATGGACGATAACATTTAAACTCAATCGATCGTACATTATTTTATTATTGAGTGATACTAATAATATGCATTGTATCGCAACGTCGAAATATATTGTATAAATTTTAATTATTGTAATAAGTGTCGTAATATGACCTACCATAAGACCGGAATTAGACCATGGTATTAGTTACTACATAATGTACGTGACAAGTTCTGTTGAAATGAAGACCTTGAAAACACACTTGTGCACTTCTGTATATCTTATGAATGATTGATTCGAAATTATTGGATTTTTAGCCGAAAAATTTATACCTAACGCGCCCATCATTATATTATGTCCTTTGACAGGACATTTATCTACATTTGCCACCCTCCACCCGGGTGTAGTGAATGGGTAGGTAGTCACTGAATGCTTTAGGGTGGATAGGATTAAGTAAGGGTAATAGTGGTGCTCCGTAGGGGCCTTGAGCACCCCCTGTGATTGATATAGCTTGGGGTGGGGATGGATTTGTCGTGGCGCATGATCACGAGGCTTAAGCAGTTATCATGATAATAATCCGGTTCTCTGCTGAGAGAATTTGATTAGCTATTAATGTCAATACATGGGTTAGGCC
This sequence comes from Hemicentrotus pulcherrimus, assembly GCA_003118195.1. Taxonomy (NCBI): domain Eukaryota; kingdom Metazoa; phylum Echinodermata; class Echinoidea; order Camarodonta; family Strongylocentrotidae; genus Hemicentrotus; species Hemicentrotus pulcherrimus. The sequence continues at coordinate 37,827 of BEXV01002354.1, forward strand.
GTGGTTTCAAAATTGCGAAACGGACATTTTATTGCACAATATAAGGGGGATCATTCCCCTTTTATATTTAGAACCTTTGTGGTATTATTTGTCAAGTGATATTTAAACAATAGTCCCATGCAAATGTCTCAAAATAATAGATGTCATTTCTGAAGTGCTCGGCACAACGTTGTGTAAACGCGAAACATAATATTATGTCCCTAGTTTGACGAATGTTCAACCACTGATTTATTTTGACAATGCGCTACTATACGTTTCATTATAATGCCAACCACTAATAACAATTACCAGTCGTTACCGCTGATTTCATTTATATGTTGTTGTTTTTTTTTTAACTCTTCTTCTTCTTCTTCTTCTTCTTCTTCTTCTTTTTCTTGCTTTCTTCTTCTTCTTCTTCTTGCTTTCTTCTTCTTCTTTCTCCTTCTTCTTCTTCTCCTTTTTCTATTTCAACTTCTTCTTGCTTTCCTCTTCTTCTTTCTTCTCTTTCTTCTTCTTCTTCTTCTTCTTCTTCTTCTTCTTCTTCTTCTTCTTCTATTTCAACTTCTCCCTCTATTTTTTCTGTTTCTACTTCTTGCCCATTTCCTTCTCTCTCTTTTCTTTTTGTTTTGCTTTTTCTCCATCTCCTTCTTTACTTTCTTCGTGTTTTTCCTTGCAAATAATCATACTAAGTTTTTTCCATGAATTTCATGAACAGAATGTGATTTATACATTCTTGAAATTTCGCGTTGAAGTAAACAAATATAGGCTGTTTATTTTGTATTCTTTTTGTCGTTGAAATTGCATGACATTTTTTTCTTATTCACAGCGGGAGACGGGATGTATATAAAGTATGATAGCAACAATAAACTGATAAATGTAGATTTCGCTAATGCAGGGGTCTCAATTTAATCGAAGAATAAATATCATCAGGTTACTTATGTACGGATATTGAAAGCAAAACCATACAATGATACATGTTTTAATTTGTATTTTGTTATCGAAGTAGAGAGAGGTTAGAATAGAGAAGATTTCTATTTTTTCGTGAGGGAAAGGGGGGGGGGGAGTCATAGAATGAGAAAGAAATGCTATCGATATCATACAGATATATATTTACCATACAATTCCATCCCAGGATGTGAACGCATGAACATCCTCAAAGAAATACAGGCCCACTATCTAAAATACCTTTTGGTTTAAGCTTTTTATGATACATGATATCATAGAAAGAGTTCTGTATCAGTTTAAAAATGTCGGGAGGTTATCTTATAAGTTTGGAAAATACAACGCTTTAATAGCATTGAAAATTCCTCTTTTTTTCCTTTTCTTTTTCAATAGTTAAATTATAGTTAATAGTTGATGCTCTCTATGATACACGAAGTGTATTATTAACTTTCCCAAGACCAAACGAGATATGTTAAGACCAAGTCTAGACAACCTACGCATCACCATGGTAACTAATTCTGTGAAAAGGTGGATCAAAGTAACTTAAACACACTAATCCAGGAAAAACTATTTCCCCATTCTTTTAAAAAAATCAATACAGGATGTCTTTAATTTGACCATTTGACCAAATTTCGCAAAGTGTTTTCTTGAAATGTTTGATATATTCTTTCTGGAACTTCCCCACATGAATGTTGTCTAAGAACATTTTCCTGTTATTCTTAACTCTCTAGTTGCCAAGGTATTCCTTTATCGTTCTTGAGGTTTCAAGTACAAATCTGATACAGTACTATAAAGTAGACCTGGGCCCCATTTCACAAAACTTGTCATCAGTGACAAATAACAGTTTTTGGTAATATAAGCTCGTGAAATCGTTGCTTCTGATTGGTTATCAATCACCGATATGTGTCAGTGTTATTGAAAAAAAGCTTTGTGAAACAGGGCCCAGGAACCGTCTAAACCGAGCATCTTTTCGGTCAACGACTCATATATCATTGATTAACATATCTTTAGAATTTCTTCTGAAACACACACACAAAACGAAAATAAAGACGTTTAAACAGTATAATATCATTCAACAATAGAATTAAGTGATCTATACTGTAATACATCAAAGGCATCCTTTACCGGTTTACCTAATTTCAATTAGGCTTAATTATTCATAACAATGGGAAGCACGATATTATGAGAAATGAGCATATGGCATTGCTTTTGTGATGGTACCATTTTTTTTCTAAGAAAGTGTCCATATTATTTTATTCACAAATTTTTCTCTGGAGAGTAACCTTTTTCACCCGTTTTATTTTCTTTACTTCTTCTTATCATTCTTCTACTTTTTCTCTTTCTTACACTTTGTCTTACTCTTATTTTTCTCTTTCTCCTTCTTTTACTTTTGTTTAAATTGTTTTGATGTGATGGTTATGTGATGGTTATTTTACCTGACTGCTAAGAAAGCATGAATGCCTGTTAAGTAAGCAACCAGACGGCCGACGGCTTAGGTCCTCTCCGTGGGACCTGGTAATGAGGATTAATGCCTTGCCAAAGGGCATCGACTGGTTTCAAACCAGGGTCCACGGATTACGAGATCGCCAGACCACTGCTCTATACAAACTGAGTCCCTCTTCTTTTTCTTTTTTCCTTAAATTTCTTTTCCTTCTTCTTCTTCTTTTTCTACCATCAATTTTGAAGTGATTTTAAGATCTTTAACCGGATGACTCCCACCGATATTAAATAGTATACCCGAGGAAACTGGAAGCGAACTACATGTATTGCAACACTCCACAATGAATTTACATCATCAACAAATGGAGCAGATTAATCTGGAACTTTCTGTCAGGCACATATATAAGTAAACACGACCGCACCCCTGTTTACCAACTGGACTTTTACAACGCGGATTTCAAAACGTATAGTACATGTATAAAATAGGCGGCATACACGACCATGCGATAACTATCGATAACTATTGCATGACGAAAAAATGTATGTCAATGTATACGCTATATAAACGTCCAACCAGCGTCCGGTTTAAAACGAATATACCTTAATCAATAAAATAACATAAATAAATGAGTTGTCATTATCTTTAAATAGATCGGTTGTTGCAATATGTCATTTAAGCGTAAAACGGACGTACATGTTTACATTAATCCACAAAGATGACAATCCAAAAGCAAATGTGCAGGGCACCTGTAGTCCCAGCCGTTGCATTTCTTGTTGTGCGACACAGCTATAGGATTCGTTCCGAGTCCAAATTTGCATACGGGTACTTACATGGAAAGGTTAAAAGGTCACGATAGTAGCAAATGATAAACAATATAACAAAATCAGCAGACACTGGATGTCAGAAGGGTGCCGACTCATTTCCTTTTACACACATTTAACACCCTTCTGGCTCCTCCAAACAGCCAGGTGTTAAATCAAATGATAAAACTCACCGCAGTCGTTTATATTCATCCGGGTATTTTTTTATATCATCTACCTCATACAGGAAATGTGTGGCATAATTGCTTTCCTCTATATATATAGACAAGATTAAGAAAATAAGATGAAGGAACTTCATTTTGTTTACTTCAAATCATATGCAAATTTCCATAATTTTGTAAATGAGGTATTGGTAGTTTTCCCGTAGTACGCATCCTCATGCAAATGTCAATTTGTTTGCATGTTTATTTCGGATGGATAAACATGACCGTACTAGTCTTCACACCTTTTTCATCTGTTTTTTTATAAAATATTACGGAGATACTTGAAAGAGTACTAAAACTAAATATGACATTCTACATGCCTATCCCTCCTTTTTCTTCTTTTTTCTTCTATTGACGGGAAGTGGGACATTGATCAAGTTTTAATTAAATATCAGCCATAAGACCAGCGACAGAAAATTCAAATTCATTGATTTATTACTTTTAGTATCATAGATGAGTAAATAAGAATGCATTGTCGTCTATTTAATCTTAATCAACGTGTTTTCTTCTTTTGTTTGTTTGTTTGCTTATTTTATATGACGAAAAAAATTAATGATGAAAATAGAGGTTTTATGCTATTAATCCAACCTTCTCTTCTCCATCACTTTTGCTATCATCATACCATGCCAACTAGTAGATTTAAGGAAAGGAAATAAAACAATGCGCTAATACAAATAATAAAATGCGTAAATGCGTAAAACAATTTCTTCGTGTACGGAGCATCAATATTTCTTGTATTTTTGTTTAATTTTTTCGAACTCCGAGCAGAAATCTAGACTTTCTTCTATTATATATGTGTGTGTGTGTGTGTACGTGTGCGTGTGTGCGTGTGGGTGTGTGTGCGCGCGCGTGTGTACGTTTGTGTGTTGTTCAGTTATATATACATGTACTGCAAATGATTTGTCTGTTGGATTATGTTTGCGTATACAAAATTAATATTGAAAGCGTTAATTTGTTTTATTTAATTGTAGATGTTCTTGTTTGTATTACAAATTTGGAGGAATAAAACAAAGTTGCTAAAAAATTATATTTTTAAAAAATGTGTATGTTTATTTATATACTGCAAAACTGCGTCGATTGTGTTTTAAAAATATTAGCGTTTTTGAAGCACATTTTCCCCCAGGAAAGCTTGAAATACAAACGACAATCATTTTCCCAATATAGATTCTTGGAAAATGAGTAAATATAGAATATGGGATATTTCAAACCCTCCAAAATGAAAGGAGAAGTGAAGGAATATTTCATGAGAATGATGATAGACTGCAAATGCCATTAATCACTAGAGCTAGTGCCAATGAAATAGTGTCGAGTTTGATTATTGTTATGCTTGAAAAGATAAATACCTCTTTTCAACCGCAACCACGTGTCCCTCGCTCCAGTTATGTCTACTTTATCTACTTTCCTTACTTTTCCTCGTTATCCCTTGGATCATGTTACTCATTTTCCCTTTCCACATTTCTGAAATATCTTTCTTTGATGTGACGTGTTTTCTTTCGTCATTTTCGTGAACCAATAACTTCTGCGTTAAATTGTCCGACTTTGTCAAAACAGGTTTTCCTACCTGTATATATTTCTTTCATTCCAGTCATCATTATCACTATCATTATTTTCGTCATCGTCAAGACCATCATCATTAACCTTATTTTATATATGCTTTCTTATGTCCTTTTTGCTTGAAAACTTTGTTCATCTACTTCATAAGATTTTTTTTAAAGTCTGTCATATTTTCAAGCATTTTGCCTACAATGGCAGTCCGTCTTCCGTAAAAAACTATATAAAGTTTGATGAAATATGGTACTTTGACAATGTATTTATTTGTCTTTGATAATTGTAATGTACATGTGCTCATTTTTGATTCATTGTAAGAACGTACTTATTAGTACTGAAAGGTACTATGTCCCATTTGCAGGCCCAAAAAATGAAAAGGTTAAATTCCAACTGCATTTGAAAGATAATACTAATTAAGAACTTCCCTAAAAAAGGTGGGGCTTGAAAATGTCTTCAAGTGGGAAAATAACAACTATTAGTTATCAAATCGACTTTAGGGCTATAGAGCCCAAAAGTAATAGTTTTGATTTTCAGACAATTGTACTGAATGGTCATATGTTTTATGCTGCGCAAAGATTCAATCAGTTTAATCTTGGCCATCACAAGAAGTGGGTTATTGCTGTAGACAACTGCTCATGTACCCTTTACAACTCTTTTCATGTATGTTATTACCAAAGAAGAAAAAAGCCATTCAGTCACTCAATAGTGTCTGACTGTGAAGTCTAGCAAGTAAACAGATTTCCTTGCATAATTTGAATATGAGGACACTGCTAATATTAACATTTCACAGATAGGACATACATGACATATTCATAATTCCTGCAAAGGTCTACAGAATTTGAGGTTGGCTGCAAAAGGGACATAGTACATTTAATGTATCGGGAAAAAAAACTGTATTGATATTTATTGAAAGCATGTGTGAAATATAGGGATAGCGATGATGATGATGTTGATGATGATGATACCAATGAACATGATGATTGTAAAGAAAGAAATATATACAGGGATGATGTTACGTAATAATCCGAACATTTCTACGGGGCTGTCCAATAGGGTGTCGAAAGTGCCCCTGTGTTGACTTCTGCAAAGAGAGAGCCGTTGTGTTCGATCGACTCCAAATCGACTCCAAGACTGACCGATAACCAGGCCATTGTAGGTATTGGTGTCGGGGTCTAGTAAATTGAAAGAGACATCATCTCTCATCAGTTTATGCTGGGATAAAAAAAAATGGAATCAATTAGATGAACAAATTTGATCAAGTTCAATTCTATCTATGTTAAAGATGAAGTTGAGTTCTGGTCATGCGATTGCTTTGTGAAAGAAACGGTGTGGAATCGACCAGAAAAGGTTGATCATCTAGCATATAAGAATTTGCGTGTATTGCAAGGTTCTGGAATCATCAAAATGATAAGAAATTTGGTAAAGTTACAAACACTGTACACAGAAAGATGTATATGGGACTACACGAACACGTGGCGAAAAAATCCCCCCCCCCCGAGTTTTACGATAAACATGACATATTTAGAATATGAAGGCATTTGAAGAGCCATGCTTTTTAGGGAACATGTCTTATCTGATGTTCTTCCACACTTGCATAATGAAAAATGATAAAGTTCACGAATTATTTTTCACCTCTTCCCACAACTCAACCTTCTCTTTAATATGCTTTGTCGTAGTTTTTTATTGAATAGTTCATCAAATTTTGAGGTTACTTAGGACTTAACATGTGTGGGGGTGTGTGGGGGTGGGTGTGCGTGATGATGCGTGAGAGTTAAGTGTTTGCCTGTAAATTATTTTGTGTGTAAGTGTTTCTTTGCATTATGTACTTTCTATTATATATTTATTTATTTTACTCTGTATTTACTTTTTTGTTTTTTCCCCTCTTTTCAAGGGCAATTCCTCATTCCTTTCCATATACCATATTGTACTTTGTATTGTTGTTCATATGTTTTTTAATTACGGGAAAATAAAATAAAATGCATCTTGACTGTTGATCACGTGGTTCGCGGTTCGAGTCCGGCCGCGGCACATTTGGCAAAAAATGAACCCACATTTGCCACTCTCCACCCAGGTGTTAAATGGATACCGGCAGGAAGGGATTCCTTGAATGCTGTGAGCACCGAAATCGGTAGCCTAGCAGAGCTGGGGAAATATTGGGACCACCTTGAACATCTTGCATTGTGGATATGTAAGCTGTAAAAAGAATAGCCCACTATCATCAATTTTGCAAAGAATTGTCCGTTTTCGGTCTATAAGCCGTCTTATTTGTGTAACTGAGATGTTTTAAATGTGTCTAGTCATCATTGTATCAATATTTATGAGCATTCCTCGCTTTGCCTGCAATCGGGGTTTCAATTCCTGTTTTCCATTCCTGATACAGATTTAGATACCTGAAAATAAATATGTATTGAATTCATTTCTAAACCGGTTCAAAGGAAATATTATATTTATCATAAATGCGTAACTCCTGATATCTATGTTAGAATATAGGTCACCTGCTCTTTATGTTATAATATCGTTTGATGACGTTTTCACTTGAGGTCAACATTCAAAATGATAATTGAATTAATCGTCTTATGGTTCAGATTTAACTTCTTTGCCCTTTCTCAGTCAGTTTAAATTATTCTTCGACAAAGTGTAGAGAAATCAGTTTCATTACAGGTAGAATTCCAGGAAAATTTCCTCTTTTAGTTTTAATTTTAAAAAATATGTTAATCCACTCCTGAATTCATTGTGGCATTATGCCTGTCGTACGTCTGGGGGTGGGGTGTTTCACAAAGACTAAGATCTACTTTAAGTTGGAGTGAACTTTGGCAGGCCATTCATGCCACTGTTTTTTTCTCATCATTTACTGGCATTGGTCTCTCAAGGGAGGTAAAAATCATGGTCACATATCTGCAGAATTTACATTTTCGTAGAATTGATATTTGAAGGAAAAAATATTATCTAAAGATCATAATTGAGAGACCAAAGGTGAAAGCAGCCAGTGACATAAATGGCCTGCCATAGTTAAGTCCAACTTAAAGTCGATCTTAGTCTTTGTGAAACACCCTCACAGATGTTATTTTACCTGACTTGTGTGGCTTTTAGACGCCATGGTGGTGCCTGAAGTTGGTGTCGAAGATGGAGGAGGATACCCTGGTACTAATCATTGACTATGATGATGTATTGGTGTTTGTCGATCTCAAGAATGCCCCACCACAATAAAATTGACCAGGGACCCGTTTCACAAAGCCTTTTTTCAATGACAAATGACAAAAATCAGTGACGAATCTGCTGATAACCAATCAGAAGCAAGGATTTCACTAGACTTTTTTTTTTAAACTGTCATTTGTCACTGATGTCAATTTTTGTGAAATGGGGCTCAGATGTTCGTCTGTGAAAAAACGCTTCACCAATGAAGATTAAATCTAAAGACTTAGGTTTCTTACTCTTTTCACACTGGTTTTGCTTAACCCCGTACTTTGCTTAGCCCCGTACTATCCTTAACCCCGGACTACCTTTTTTGGCTTTTCACACTCGCTGTTTGTAGTCCCGTACTAGCCGCTATTCCGGAATAAGAAAATTCACGCTGTTCGCACTACAATTCGTTAACCCCGGATATCGTGAATGTTATGATTGGAAATACTTCGCATCTGGACAGCTTCGATACGCTCCATTGCGTAGTACCGGACTATTTTTCGTTTCTGTTCACACTCATTTGCTTGGCACCGCAATTGCGGGGTTAGCAGGAGTTAGCACCACAATTGCGGAGTTAGCCCTGCTGGGTTAGTTAACCCCGTACTATAGGTGGGGTTAGCCAACTTTAGCCCACTTTGGTAAAACCCAGTCTGAACAGAAAGTGGAATAGGCTTAACCCCGTACTATAGGTGGGGTTAGCCAACTTTAGCCCACTTTGGTAAAACCCAGTCTGAACAGAAAGTGGAATAGGCTTAACCCCGTACTATAGGTGGGGCTAAGACCCCCCCCCCCCTTAACCCCACCTATAGTACGGGGTTAAGCAAAATATTGCCAGTGTGAAAAGCATATTAGGTAACCCAAACCCTAATCTTTACCCAAATATCTCTTACCCTAACCCTATCCTTTACTCCAACCCTCGTTGTCGGACGTTCATGTACATAATCGTGTGTGTGCATTGGGTTTTTACAGACGTGTATCAATCAGATATGATTATTTACGTCTGGAGACCGACCTTTAAACGTCACCATCCGAAAGACGTGACTCAGTCTCGAACCTGCGTCCTCGGCTGAATCAGTTTGTAAATTCCACTGTTAGCTGGATTACAAGCGCACGCCACAACGCCTAGTCCTATTGGTGGGGTATTTTAAAGGCTTTGATATTAATAGAGCCTGTGGATTTAGCAATATTGTAACATAGGTAACGATGACGTTGTTAATGCAGTTTAGAGTTGGCAATGATGCTCTGGGTTCTGAAGGTGTTTGTTGAACAGAATGCAGGTGTCGGTGGTAGCGATCAAGCTAATATTGGTGTGGTAACGATGTCAAAGACGTGATAACAAAGTAACGATGGACACGATGGTAATAATGGTATCGATGATGATGGTGGTGGTGGGGGTGGTGGAAAAATATGCTCCTGGTTTGGGTGGTTTTGGTGTTGAACTCGACGATGGCTTCAGTGGTAGCGATCATGACAACAGTGTTGTAACAGTTTCAGTGGTACTGCTGCTGCTGCTGGTGGTGGTGGTAAGGACAGTAGTTGAGGTATTGGTGGTGCAGCATTGGGTACCCGACGGTGATGCAGAAGATAATGACGGTGTTGTTGGTAGGGACGATATCAAAGTACCGATGGTGTAGGTGCTTTCAGTGATCACGTGTGGAGGTCGATGAATGAACGTGGTTGTGTTGGTCAACATTTAAAAAGTGTTGGTGGATTTTAGTAGATAGGGAAGAGGTTTCGAAGGTGTTCAAAATAAAGGGAGGTGATGGTGTTTGTGATGGCGGCGGCGTTGGTGATGGTGGTGATGGTGGTGATGGTGGTAATGGTGGTACTGTTAATGATGAGTGAAGTGATGCTAACGGCAGTGGTGTCGAAATTGATCCCTTCTTCCAGCACCATTCCTGCGCCTTTAAAGGTGCAACATTGCACCTATTGGTGTTCAATGGGTGGTGCAACCATCTCCTTCATTGGCCAAAATTTGTTCCCCTTGGTTTCATTTTGCGCCCTAAAACGCTACAAGAGCAGTAAGAACAAGCTTAATTTGTTAATCTCTTGCATCGTACATCCATCCTTGAATATGCATTTTTACAGCTCGTGATCTTCAGGGGTGCACCAATCTCGTCCAGTGTATACTTATGTCAAAGTTCAAGAATATACCAAAAGCTACCACACTAGCAAGGATTCTTTTAACATTTTTTCTATTTCTGTTAAAGAGTTTCATCCTTGTAAAACAGTTTTGTAACATATTCAACTGTAAATAAACACACCATTAAAGTACTAAAATGTGTAGAAGTTCTTGTTGAGGTTCCTGGCGGTAAAGATTGCAGGCAAATTTTCAGATTGCCTCTATTTTCATAGATTTTGAAGGTAACTAATTCATAAAAAATAATAATAGGGGGTTATCGCTAAGCGCTCATGTCTGTCAGATTTGACACTCCTGGTGCTCAAGAATTAATATTACACTGGCTTCATCATGGCGCTCTGTCAGGTTCCCATTTCCATTACATGGGAGGAGTGTGCCTAAATGTAGATTAAAGTCTTGCAAAACGACATCAGTGCCGCGGCGGGACGAACCGCGAACTGTGTGATCCATAGCCTGGTGTCGTATCCATTACACCACTATACCTTCACAATTATAAGGACAGTCAAATTCATGAAATTAAAGGAATAGATCGAAGGCCTTCTCTTTTAGAGGGTTTTAGACGGATCATTTCAGTCATTGCTATAGCTCTGGATCATTGATCATAAATTATCTCGTCAATCATCGGACCGTGAAGAGCTTTTCATACTCATTTCATTTGATTTTGATTTGATTTTGATTTGATTTATTTTCTTCTGCATCCATATAAATATTGATCAATTTCGGTAACATAACAAACATAAAATATTCAACAGTACCTTCTGACAATAAATAATAAATAAGCAAATACACTTGACAATTATCTTAGTTTTTTTAATTGTCAAATGAAAATAGTTTATCAAACTTGATATAAACATTTTGGGAAGGACTGCCAATGGTAAAGCAAATTGTTGGAAATATGACAGCCCCAATCACGTCAAATTGAATCGTATCATTGAAATACGTTGTTCATGTTTTCTCACAATTAAAAACAAAGTACAAATGCAACAAAATTAAACCTTACAAGACCAGAATTGTTAGCAATCTTTTGTTCAAAACAGAAGCTTGCGAATCAGTGACGAGAGTTTTCTAACTTTAACAGGAGAGGGTGTGAGCCGAAGCTTTGGCCCGGGGAACTACGGGGGTCGAATCCGTCCCTCTGATCAAAAAGGCAACCCATGTAACGGATTCGTGAAGACACTCCTTGCTAAAATCATTTTTATATAGATAATCCCTTAGGACATCTTCACTTTCTACCGTCATGAGGCCGAGGTTTACCTGACATAGCAATATACAATGGAAACAAAACAAAACTACAAGACCAGAAATGTTAGCAATCATTGGTTCAAAACAGTAACTACGGGTAGCTTCCGAATCAGTAACGAGGGCTTTTTAACTTTAGCAAGAGGGTGTGAGCCGACGCTTTGGCCCGGGAACTACTGGGGTCGAATCGATCCCTCTGGTCCAAAAAAGCAACCCGTGTAACGGATGCGTGAGGACCCATGTAGGCCTATATCCTAAAAAAAAGGGGACATAACTTGCTAAAATCATTATAATATAGATATACATTAGGACATTTTACACTGTCTACCCTCATGTGGTCGTGGTTTGCCTGACATAGCAATATAGACGTCAGATCCAATCCGGACAATGCGTTTTGATAATACGAAAACAAAGAGAAATTCGAAAGGTTCGACTATATATACAAAATTTACTTATGTTACAGTTACATTTCTCTACTGATTGCTCTAATCTGTGTATATTTGAACCAAGTCAGTATTTACCTCGATTGAAGATGAATCGTCATGTTAATATTTATTTCAATTAAGCAAAAGAATTATGGGGGAAATCTCTTCCAGTCCCTATTTTAAAGACATGCATGTAATCATCCCTAATCATGTTTATGTCCTGGTAAAGCGAAAGAGTTCACAAAGTCATGAGGGTAGTAAAAACACATGACAATGTGTATATCCTACTTCCAGAAATACATGAATGGCTTCACAGTATCATAATGTTTTCATGGAATAAACGATAACAACAAGGGAGCTAAAATGAAAGATAAATGCGAGCTCAATACCAGGGCTTACAATGAAGCTCCTGCTTGCGAAATGGCAAGACCAGTGGCATATAGTTTGTAAAACAAGTGTCTTCAAGAGAGTGTGTTTATCGAGTATAATTATCTGTACCATTTCTATTTGAGAAACAAAGAGTGCTTTGTACGATTTAGGTCTTGTATATGAGACAGTTGGCCCCACTGATACTCCATTATTAAAATACCAGCAGTGTTTATAGGTAGGGCGTATATCAATATCATAAAAATGATAAGAGAGTGTCAACTAAGGTTTGTACAATAGAGAGAACTTCAAGACAAGGCACATTTTAGGATTGTGGTGTACAAGAACATTCTACACGTGCTGTATAAGAAAACAATTATAACTGAGGACTGCAAAATACTACTATCATACAATTTCAGAATTGGTGTACATGAACTTACATAAACATTGATTTAGGGTTGCTTTCAACTTAGGGTTTCCCATTTGAGGTGTGATTTCAAGACCAGAGGCATTCTAGGCTTGATCAAGAGAGGGTTAACCTCTGTTAACTATGGGATTTCAAGTCAAGTTTTAGTGTTTGGTACTACCTGACCAGACCATCGGCGTTACTAGGCTTGTTTAAGAGAGGGTTGACCTCTGTTAACGATGGGATTCCAGTCAGGTTTAACTAGAACGGTTTGCGGAGGGCTTGGTACTACCTACAGTCTAACAAGATCTGTGGCATTCTTCTGCTGGAGGAATATCAATAACTTGCTAAACTTGTGTACATGTTAGGGTTAACTCCTGTTGTACCTTCAGAATATTAATACAAGAGCCATGAAGTCTTAATTGCCTAAGGCCTACAAGTGAGGGTTTGGTGCTGTCGACAGAACCTCACGACCATGTCTATAACAGGCTGCAGGAATTTCAAGAACTTTCAAGATTTTCAAGGTAGGGTTAACCCCTGTTGTAACTTTCTGAAGTTAATACAAGAATCGTGAAATTTCAGGCTAGGGGGAAACAAGAACGGCTTGCGAAAGGTTTCGTACAGATAAGAAGACCATTTTTTTACTAAAACTAAGACATTCTAGGATTATCAGTGTTTAGCCCTGTTGCAGAGAGGAATACAAGAACCATGAAAGTGTAGGGTTGGTGTGGCGCAAGAACACTGATTAAGCTAAATGTATGTCTCTAGGTTCTGGTACCACCAACATTTATAAACTGAACCTTCTAGACTTGTATAAGAGAGTGGTAACCCTCTTGTAAATGCAGACATAATAATAAAAGAACTATTGGATTTTAGGCTGGGTGTGTGTCAAGATGGGCTTGCCCAAGTTTTGGTCCTGCCCCCGGAATTAAAAGACCAGTGGAATTTGGGGCTGGAGGAATATCAAGAACATTCTAGACCTTTAAGCATATAAGAAAGATAATCAACCATGTCGTAACAGTCCTGACAATACTGAGAAACTATATACCGGTACAAGAACCATGACATATTTTGACCAAGAGTCCTGAAGCTATACATGCAGGCTTTGTGTGTGACAAGAGCGGTTTACCCAAGTTTTGGTCCTGCTACCGGAATTACAAGACCAGTGAAATTATGGGCTGGGTGAATATCAAGAACATTCTAGACCTTTAAGAGATATAATTAACCAATTAACTAACGGATTCGTATAGGGATTTGCTTCTCCCGCCAAAAACACATGGCTATAGCGGCATATTGGGTTTCTTGTATTATGTGTGTAAGAGAGGCAAACCCATCACTCCTTAAAAACAAATATTTGCCCAGCACCAGGTTAATAACAAAATCCAACAAATTTGGGGCGTTTTCTTTATCCAACTTGAGAAATACATTGTCCATTTTAAGGTGAAAATATAGAATTATTGCATGTACCGTGAAATTCAAGGGTTGGTGTCGAACAGTCACAATATGTCAAAGTTTGGTTACGAAATAAGGGTATAGGAAGAACTACAACAAGACCAGTGACGTTATATGCTCGTATGGGTACAACACAATGTTTTTGACTTAGAGCGAGTTAACCAGGTACAACTGTGCATTGTACAAGAATAATCTGAAACTTCAGGCTTGAACAAGAATGGCTTGCCCAAGTTTTGGTAGTGCATATGCCACCGGAATTACAATACCATTGGCATTTGAGGCTGGAAGAATATCATGAAAATTTTGCATCATTTCATTTAACCTTTACTCTTTTCATACCATCATTTTCACTTCTGTTTAACTGTTTAGAATAAATCTATAAAGGTAGTTCTGTAAATGATAGGGCGTGTATACTAAACAAAACTTGCACCAACTGACGAATTCTCAAGGGCATTTCATGGAAAACTTTTCAGTATCATTATCATTTTAGATCCCTGTACTCTCACAAGACCTTTAAGAGAGATAAATAACCATGCTGTAATTATCCTGACTATACAAAGAATATAATTATAGAAGAACCATGAAATGTCAGGGTTTATCTAGAACAAGAACATTGGCTTAAAGCTACCTTAAGGAGTAAAGGTAATGGTGACAGAGATGCAAGACCTGCATATTAATACAGTGGCGTTTTGGGATTCGTGACTCTTGTGGTTGTAACAAGAACCTTCTGGACTATTTTGTTTCAGAATGGGTTTACTCCTGCTGTGGTTGCATACCTGATATATTAGAACTTGCCAAGGATTTAATACTGCCGACAAAATTACAAGGCCACTGAAAATTTAGGCTGGGGGAATATCAAGAACTTGTTACACTATTAAGTCCTGTCGTTCTGGAATTTTTAGTGACAAAATTTGCACCAGCTGACGAATTGTCAAGGGCAACGTTTCATGGAAAACCTATACCAGTATGATTATTATTTTAGATCAATTTGCTCTGACATGTTATAGACTTATTTTTGGCATATTTTTACCAATCAAAAGGCAGTTTAATACAAGAAGTGCATATGTGGTATTCTTTATAAACCATAAAATTTAATGATAATACATTTCACATAATTCATTCCACACATATTTCTTCTTTTCAACCATTCCTCTCAAATCTGTGTTTATTTACATGACTGCGGACATTTCTATAAAACGCTGATAAAGAAGAGTTTTCTTGCCATTTCTAAATGAAAACTTAGACCTCCACCCGGTACCTTTCTCCATTATATTCCAATAGCAATTCATTTTCATGTTAAGATGTCGCTTCCTTCCCCTTTGGAGAAAGGGGGCTTATATTTTTCAAAAAAAATTGTGTGGCTTTCATGATAGACGACAATTGCATGAATGTATTTTCCACAACTTTACGTATTTGTCCGACTTGAAAATCAATCCGGATTCATTTTGTCCAGTTTATTAGTTTCCATTCCTCAATGTCATGTCCATTCGACATAGATATTTTTGTGACAAAAATAAGGTCTTACTCACCCTCGAAGCTGGGAAATTTAGATACAACATCCGTATTCGTTAGATTCGAGGCGGGCCCCTGCCACACAGATGTAGATACAGGTACGGAAGCTGAGGTAGCACCTTCGCCTGAAGGTCCGGGGAGGTTAAACATTACACCGTCCCCTTTTCGGGCAAACCGGCACGAGGGTTTGTCGTCTAGGTCCATGGGCTCGGGTTTGATCTGCACCCGGCTGGTTTGGGCGGCGGACAAAGTTGGAGGCCCGGTGGGTGGAGCTCCTAATTCACTGGGTAGCGTGGTCACAATGGAAGTTATTCTTGAAATTTGGTCAACAGAATTGACGGAAGTATCGTCCGGACTAACCCCACCTGGTCCAGTCGATCCAGGCCCCGAAGATTGAATCCATTTTCTTCCTTTACGATCCATGTTTCGTCAACTAAGTTCGTATATTCCTCGGATATAATTGATCCAGAATTGAAAAATTTGTTGTGCAAGAAGTTCACTGCGCTATAGGTCGTTCGATTGCAACGTTCATCCGGAGAAAGACTATCGTTAAAAATGTTCTCCTATTTTAAGGATCAATATCCAACTAGATGCGATCTTAAAACTTCCCTAGTTTCAGTTGAATAAAGAAAAGAAATATTGTTGATATGCAATGGGACAGGTGACGCCCTTTCGAACTCCTACGGAATTTCGGAAGAACAGTTTTATTCCCAGAAACCTATCCGATACGATTGCGTCATAGCGATCATTGCCCGACTCACAATTTTTCAAAGTTTTTGGCGCGATGGTCAATGTACGAAAATCCAACAAAATTAAACTTTGCAGACGATAGCACGCGTGATTTAAAAATGCCAGTCCTAGAAAAGCGGCGAAATGGCGGTAGGAGATATTCTAGGAAAAACAAATATTGAGGTTATCGAGCTCAACCGCTTAACAAGAGTAGTTCAGAATTGTGCGTAATTTTAATAAAATAGCTAGGACATAAAGTCATGTTGGTGCTTTTGGTCGAGCTGGTTAGTAATGTTCTGTGGATTTTAGTGTATTTTTGGATGATATTTTTCAAACGAATGTCACTAGACCCGGATCTGTTCAGGGAATTTTATTCCCCGCGACCGTGAAAATGTTCTTTTTTCTGTACATGTATTGTAAGGCTTGTGCAAAGCGCACGTGCGTGCGGGCATATAAAGCCCTATACCGATTGCATTATGGACATTCACATGGTAATTACAACGTTATATCCTTTTACGTAGGCGTACGCGTAATCCTCTTCAATCTGTACAGCGCATTTATCGGAAGAGCCTACGAGAGACGAAGACGAAGTTGAATTTCATTTTCGAAACGAGGAGGGAAAATAGAGAGGAATGTTTTGATCACTGCTTTATTTGCAAACAACACAATCTGAAAATGACTTATGTTGTATTAAAGAGAACTGGGGATGTACATGGCACATGTATTGCTTGATAATCATTATTGTTATAGGCATAGAAATATGCCTTTAGGCTTCAATGCTTTTCCCCTATATTCCTCGAGTATTTAAGCCTTGTCTCTCGTTTTCGTTTTCAGCTTCATCTTTCTCTTTCCTTCAATTTCGATATAGTTCTCTTCTGTTACTAATCTGATATTTCCCTCTATCTTTCTATGCCCCGCTGCCCCCTCCTCATTGTCATCCACGTGCCCCCTTCTTATACCATGGACCTAATAAGAAAATAGGTCCATGCTTATACATCTATTTTATTTCCATTATCTTCCTCTTTTTGAAAATAAACCCGACTAATGCATATTAGGCTCTTAATCAGTTTGATTATATATTCATTTTTTTTATTTTTTTTTGCGTTTTCCTCCACCCTATTTAACGCTTTTGAGAGTCTTGATCAAAATTCTGACAAGCCAAATTGTTATTCAAACACGCGCTCATCTCGAAGTTTCTTTTTAAGGTACTCTCTCCATCTCTCTCTGCGTCTTTCTCTTTCATTTCCAGTTACTTCTTACGCAACTCTCCTAAATGAATGCATAAATATAGTTTACTTTCGGTCAGAAAAATACAACAGCTTTCAACTTTCACCCCCCCCCCCCCC
>BEXV01002355.1:9409-27676 GCA_003118195.1 Hemicentrotus pulcherrimus
GGGGGGGGGGGGTTATAATATAATGTTTTTGTTTCCCTTTAAATTTTGCTATTACTATACCACCTGCAGTTTTGATTGGCATGTACATGTGTATTGTACATAATCCACATATCTTGTTACATTGCTACTAATATCTGTATTGAATTCAGGCCAATAAAATTACCATTTCCATGCCATGATTTCTTGTGCTTCATTCATACAATGTTTCTCTTTGTAATTGTATCATACTGACAGTTTGTATACAATGTTCTCTGATTTTCCTTTCCATTTTGTGTTAAGTTGTTCCGAGTGCCTCTGTATGAGATCATCAGACTAGAATCCATTGTAGGACTATGTTGTGTGATGGACCTTGCCAAGTACTGCAAAGGTAGGTACACCTCTTGCAAGGCTTCAATTTGATATGCTATATAGACCTTTGAAATCAGAAATTTCGGTTGAAATTGGTTTCTTGACAGATTCAGAACTTGCCAGATCTCTAAACCATATCTAACGCGTGTTAGGATAACTAGAGGGTTTTATAGTGAAGTTTACAAGCTAATCACTTTGAGGACAGTGTCATATCTGAAATTTTGCTCTTATAACAAACCTTATGAAACATTTTAGATGTTAACATACCCCTGCCTTTTCTACAATATGAATGTTGTCTGTACAGGTTTGCACTCTGTCTCACAAAATGGGAAAAGTGACATCAAAAGAACTTAATATCATAATATAATCATATTGATATAATGAGATTAGGAAGCACTTCGTATTTGTGATAATTGTTAGCAACAGGATTATGGCCACAGCTGTATAGGAAGGGAACTGAAAGAAGAAATTCGATTGTTACATGTTTACTACATGTACCTGTTGCTCGTCCAACTTTAGGAAGCAACACCTGTTCAGTCAAAAAGTAAGTTTCCAAGATTCTAATCTCAGAGATGTTGATCCCTCTATTAATATCTCAATAAATCCACTTCTTAATCTTGATACAGGGCGACCTAAAGGTGTAAAGGAACAGGATGTGTATGTCTGTGAGTACCGTCTGGATCGGACGGCCCATCTCTTAAGTCCGATTGGCAAGCTCAGTAGATATCCCATCTGCACCAAGAGATATGCCTTCGACAGATTCGAGAAGAAGCTTGTACCCAAGAGGGATTATACAGTAAGCAAACAATCATTATTTGCATGTTTGAATTGTGATGTANAGATATGCCTTCGACAGATTCGAGAAGAAGCTTGTACCCAAGAGGGATTATACAGTAAGCAAACAATCATTATTTGCATGTTTGAATTGTGATGTGTGGGGTGTGTGTGTGTAATTGGGTTTTTACAGACGTGTATCAATCAGATATGATTATTTACGTCTGGAGGACTTTAACGACACCATCCGAAAGACATGACTCAGTTTCTAATTGGGGTTGCATGAGTCAGTTGTAGGCGAAGACAAAAAGCTGACCAAGTGAACGTACCGCTAGACCAACTCACATTTCCCACTGTGTATTAGTAGTCTTATTAAAACAGCAAATTTATTTATTTTCTAATTTTAAACTGGTGTTAGCGTAGCACCAACATTAAAGCCAAAGACCAATTATGGTCATGCGATTGCATTGTGAAAGAAACGTTGTGAAATCGATCAGAAAAGGTTGATCATCTAGCATATAAGTATTGGTGTGTACTGCAAGGTTCTGGAATCATCAAAATGATGAGAAATTTGGCCCAGTATTTGTAAAGTTACAAGCACGTTACACGGAAAGGTGTGTATGGGACTACGCACATGTGCGCGACACATGCGTTTATATCTCTCACAGACCATAGATATACTTATTTACCAAATATATCAATTAGTAGGTGGTTTCCTGGCAAATTTTTTATCATCATGTATTAGTCAAAACATATTCTTTCACATGATTTGTAAAAAGAGATTCCATTTCATTTTTTGAAATTGGGGCGTTTCCAATACTGGTCTTTACCTTTAACAGAGAATAAATAGTAATGGGACATTTTGTTTAATGTGGTGAAATCACAACAATCTATTTTGATGGTGTTAGACTTGCCTTCCTAACTGTAGCCAGGTTTAAATTGTTTTAAAAGCAACAAATGTACTTGTTTGAAGTTTGTAGCCTGAAACTTTTAACTCATACACAAGTGAAATGTATTCATCTTTTCTTTGGTACCTTTTTGTTTACAGCCTCATTACATTCCAGAGCACTTCAAAAGACAACAAAGGTGAGAAATCTAACATTAATTATTCTTCTCAATTTGTGAATACCACCCTGTGGACAACTGCCCACATTTACCCATGGCGACTTCCTTAGTGGTTCACAGGTAGTGTAATAGGGGGAGGGGGGTTTCTAAGATATGATTATCAGGGTATGACTGTGTAGGGGTTGTGGTCCTAGAATCCTTTTGTGATCAGTATAAACTCCATTCATCAAAAGTAGATTTGTGGTAGCATACCTACTAGCTTGCTAAGAGCAGAGTAGCTTAAATAGAAACACCTGTAGAAAGTGAAGTTATCTGTAACATGAATTCAATACTCGGCATACTTGGTGAGATAGATGATTCTCTCTTGACGTACATTACACAATGAAACAGCTGTACTCTGTACTTTTCAACTATCTAAGTATCTTCTCCGGGTTCGGAGGTTGATTGCAACATCTCTCCATTTCACTCTATCTTCTGCCATTCTGGTGCACTATTGCAGTTTTAGTCCACTCCAGTTCTTGACATTCTCTTCACAGTTAATCTGGGTCTCCCTCTTGGTCTAGTTTCTTCCACTCTTCCCTCCAATGCATCCTTTACATGATATTAGACAATTACTCTTTTCTTTTCTCACATATTTTTTTCAGGACTAACCCGGTAAAGTGTAAGAAGGACAAGACCTCAGGGACTGATGAGTCACTCAACAACTCTAATCACAAGAATGGACTCAAGAAGTCAGGGTAAGGATATGTTGACATTGTACATGTATATGTTCAAAGAGAGAAAGGATACCAATCTTCTTTTGTTAACAGTGTTGAATAGTTTCCTAAATGTAAGCCAGCATTTATGCTGACTGGAAGGAGTTTGGGCCAATAATATTTCAGTTAAAGCCCTACTGCAAGAATTATAGCTACTTGCGCCCTCTATATAGCAAACAATGCCTAAGCGGTGACCGTTGATCCCCCATGATCCTCTTTTTCATGTTAATTAAGAGCTGATTTGATGAGATAACCACCTGTTAGTGACCATGCAGGGAGGTCTAATCCTTCCTGGCCAAACTATTGCAGATGGGCTTTAAAAGTTCTTGTCTTTCTAGTGTAATGTACAATACTGATTATGGATTAGTGATTGCATGAATTAATAATGAAAGTACTGTGGATTAATACTCTTACTCTCATTTTATTCTTCCTCTCTCTTCGGTACCAGTGATGCAACAAATACCTCAGACAAGGCATCAAACAACGGCAAGAGGCCAAGGGGGCCCAAGACCGAGGCTGATAAGGAGATACAGCGGGAACATCTGGACGGTATCATGCTGCGGCTTCTCTCTCAACAACGACCTACCAAGCAGTGTAAGACTGGCTCTCTTGATGATGATGATGATGGTGGCTCTGCTGTCTGTTAGTGTTCCATTTTGTTATTTTTATTTTCTTTCTTTCATTTCACATTGCTTCTGCCTGCATATGTTTATCATGTTATTGTATGTGCGATTATTTTTGTTGTGCAGATATTTTAGCGAATTGGGACAACAAATAATTTGCTGTTGGCCTATCTTAACACATAGGCAAACGCATCTTGTTGTAGAACAAGTTTTTTTTCAAGCCCAATTGGTGAAACATTGAAACACCGTAAAATATAGCGCATATACAGTATCAGAGCCTGATGAGGAGCAGATTTCATTCTGAGTATTAAGACTTTGTAAGGAACCCTAGAATCATGTACTCAGTCTTTTTGTCCATAGTAAAAAATAGCATAAATTCAAACAAAATTGAGAGAGGAAGAAAAAAAAGAAGACAAAAAGACAAAGAATAATGCCACAATGTTATTGAAGTTACATCTCAATAGGAAATCTGAATAATGAGATGGATCTTTTATTGTAGCTTTAAATTTAGGTGCACCATTTAGTCAATCAGTTTCTCCACAATTATTCTTTTAAAATCTTATGATTCCCAAAGTCTGCTCTACTGGTAATCAAATCTGCTCTTCAACCAACAAGTTTAGAAAAAAGTTTTATAAGTTTGCCACATCTTCTTTTTTTTCGGGAGGGGGGGGGGGGGGGGAAATAGAGAGATTTTTGCCCTTTCAACAACTGAGTCATTCAGGTAATGGAAGCTTAAAACTTTACATTTATTCTATATGCACACAATATTTGATTATTATTTTGAATGGTTTTTGCCAAAATTAAATTTTGTTTCATTTTCCAATGTGTTCAAAATTATTTTCACTAAGTTTTGAGTAAAATTATGAAATAATGACTTATTTCATGCACCTTGCAAATCACCCCCTCCAATATTGCATATGAGTATTATTTATTCTCCCAGCACAGGAAATTATGAAATTTGGTTATGCTGCATGACTTCCCCCCTATTATACATTTTCTCTTATTTCTCTTATATAGAGCATACGGAACTGAGATAAATTCCCTGTTTAGATTATATATTGATTGTGCATTATGTAGCACATGATAATCATGTCATACTATATACTATAGATGTGAGAACTTGCTTTGGTTTTCTTTCTTGTAGAATTATACATAGGGAAAACATTTACATCGGGCCTATTGCATCCTAAATACATATACATCTTATTTGCCTGAGAGAACATCTTTCTAGGCATTCATTGAACTATATATTCTATGATTTATCATCCTTCATGAAGTTCTTGTCTGCTACAGTTGTATATTCCATGATAATCTTTTGTTTTGCGGTAGCATGCATTAAATGAAAAAAAAAATCATGCTTCATTTCACTTGTCATATTCTATAAAGCATTTGTTTCATTTGCACATATCATTTGTGTTGGAAGATGAAAAATCAGATTACAATGGTTTTATTTTTTTGCTCGGTTGAATTTAGACATTATTTTGAGGTATGGGCATGTAATGTACACTTCTCATCGTTTTCTGTTCTTACTATTGTAAAAGAAAATACAAAATGATATTGGTTTGATGGTATTATCTCTTGGTCTATGACTTCAGTTGAAATCATCATCACTTTGTTTTCCGTTGAATCTTATTCATCGCTTGACATTTTCAAAGTTCAATTTTCTTCTGAACGAGTCTATTAGCACGCAATTTAAAACTAAAGAAAGATTCACAAGGCTTTTTGGTGAATGTGAATGTGAATTGATGCACTTCTTTTAGAAACAGGTTCATTACAACACCATTATAGTGCCCTCTCTTGTCTTGTCCAAAGCCCCTCAGATTAGCAAGATGACCTTGTTGGATGTATAATGAGATGATAAGTAATAGAGGATTATGGTCAAGAGGTTGTGTTCTCTTGTACAGCTGAACAAAAGGTTTCTCGTTCTTTGTATGTCATATTGGAAGATAATCATAGAAGATATGTCCCCTGAAAAAGATTGCTCCTCAAATGACGCTATCTTAAAAATGTGACGTGAAATAGCTGGAAATAGCAGACCAAGCTTCTATGCCACAAATATGTTATCCCAAATACTCATTTCTGTAGGCAGTGCTTGTGACTTCCAGCGAGATTCCATCAATTTCTTTATAAATGTAATTGCTTCCTGGGAGAAATTTCAATTGTTTAAACATATTTGTGGCTTACACCCAGTAAATAAGATCAATTGATGGATCTGTATTGAAAAACAAGTCCAAACAAATCTTGGAACTAGCGGGACTTAAACCTGCCATCGCTGCCCGGCAAGCAGTAGATGGCAGGTTCAAGTCCTGCTGGTTCCAAGATTTTTTCTGACTTGTTTTTCAATACAGATTGATCAATCGATCTTATTTACTGGGTGTAAGCCACAAATGTGTTTGAATAATCAATTTCTTATTGTCTTAATTACAAAACCTCAAAGTATATACCAATCCTCGCGTTCATCTCCAACATGAACAGTTTCTGAACAGTGTGATTGCATGACCGATACTCAAATTTTAAACAAACATATACTGAAGATGTCACTGTTTGGTTTTTGGGAGTGTTGTGGTCAAGTGGTTTAAGACTGGAGACGCGAAGGTTGAGGGTTGGAATCCAGAAAGGGCACTAATATCCTTTGGCGAGATATTAACCTACACTTACCACTCTCCACCCAGGTGTTAAAATGGGTACCCGGTAGGATGGGACCGTTATTGTTGGTCAAACAGTTTTTGAGCGTCAAGTAATGCCCAGCTGGAATGCTCCTCAGGGAGTGGAGATTGTGCCCAGTGTGTGCGGGCAAGCACTGAATCCAGTGACCAGGTTAATAGTATATCTGTAAAGCACTTACAGAAGTCAGAGATGTATTAAGCGCTATAAAATTATATTATATTGTATTATTATTGCTGTTTTTTCCAGTGGATGTGACGTACCTCTTAGAGCAAGGCAAGAAGCAGAGGAAGAGACAAGCACCGGTCATGGAAGGCTTCGTCTGAAGGTCACCATGACGATGATAGAATGATGAGGCGGAGGCACCCTGGCTACACCCACCCACCCATGCTGAGGGACATGTGAGACAGATGTTACCATAGAGAAGATGAAAGCAGGAAACGAAGGCAGACGGGCTTTGATCCAAGAAGATGAGATTACGTTTAAATGATATGAAAAGAAAAGTACCAGTGGAGCAGACGGCGCCCCCTATGGAGGTCTGGACTTGAAATTACAAATCAAGAGTTCAAGTGTTGCAGACATTTAAAGGAATGATTCAGGAAATGCAGTGGTAATGGTGTGCAAAGCATGCAAGGATTGGTAATGACACTAATGAAGCCCTAAGAGTTTTGAAGGGTAGATAGTAAAGGAAATCACAACATTTTTTTGGTAAAGCAGTACAATATTTTGATGGTTACTATGGTTGCTATGAAATCTTTTTCTCCGATGATACTGTAGATCCAGCTCTTTTAATTTGAGACAGAAGGTATATTGAATATCCTTGATAGTTATTTGATGACCAGAGGGGATGTGAATGAGAGAGGATCATGAAATAGAAAAATACAAAGACAAGCTCTTTTAATTTGAGACAGAAAGTATATTGAATATCCTTGATAGTTATTTGATGACCAGAGGGGATGTGAATGAGAGAGGATCATGAAATAGAAAATACAAAGACAAGCAACGTGAGAGTAGAGTATTAAATTGCTGACACTAAACAATTGATAGAGGTACGAGACAAAATTTGAAGGTTGTCAGGGTTTCTGATAATGAAATTTGATTTCAACAATGGAAATTGTCTTACAAAGTTATTGTAAGTATTGATTGTTTATTGAATATGAATATCTTCATGGTTTACTCGTTAGTTCTCACAACAAGGCAGCAGTTTGCCTCCTTCTCAGTCCATGGGCTGATTGAAAACAGATAGCAGTGATACACAACAGAAATACCTTCTCACCATTGATCTCATACATGTATTTATAATGAAATTCAAAGAATTTGACTATGTGTATCGATGCTTCTCTGAAATGAACTCTCCCATTTGAATTCTCTGTACAAATTGTTGTGCATATTGTTTGTTCTGTGATATATAATTCAGCATGAGTCGAGAGATGAATATGGCTCACTTTCATACTGCTTCTGTCTTAACCACTCGTATAAATCATGTTTTCATAAAAGCTATTGTACCAAAGAATGCAGGTAAATGAAATATGTATATATTTCTTGATATTCATTTTTGGAAATATTGCAAATCAGTTGATGACATAGTCACAGATGTTATTTTTATGGCTGTCACATGCTTATTACTACTTGCATGTGAAGAAATTAAGCAGATACTTTCTGATAATTGAAATTGATAGCAAAGATCAACTTACCAGTTTAGGTCAATAAATAATCAAAAGCGTACGTATATAAACCACCCATTGACTATAGTACACCATTTTAATTTTGTTGTTGTGCTTTTGTACAAATGAAAATCAGTGATATTTCAAATTTTGTATTATTAGTCATGTTAGAGTGATTTATTTATCTTTATCTGGATCAACTTGTTGACTGAGTACAGATATGAAATATACCCATGATCATGTAATGCTTAACAAACTTTTAAAGATGATTTATTTATATTTATGTCTCTTTATGAAAATGGAATATTCTTGTATATCATAGAAATGTCATATCATTTCCTTTGTTGCTTGTGACTTAATGACTTTGTCATTATCAAAGCCAGTAGTTATTACTGATTCATTGTCTCTTCAGACTTTTATTAATTAGGAGGTACATATTTAATTTTGTTCTCTCCAATTTTTATTTTAATTTTAAATTTCACAATGATACATATAATGAAATAAATTGTACCACAACTGTCAGTTGACTACATCTCGATGATTGGAGATTAAGAATTCTTTTATTTTACAAACAATTGCTCAATATATTCACTCGCGACAAAACTTTCTTCTTGCAAGTTGCAACCTATTAATTATGGATATGGTTTCTCTTTCTCTCATACTGTCTATCTCTCTCCCTCTGCCTCTCTATCTCTCTCTTTCTCTTGTTCTCTCTCTCTCTCTCTCTCTCTCTCTATCTCTCTCTCTCTCTTTTTCACCCTCTTTCATTCTCTATCTGTGTCTTCTTGGCCCCGAAGAAAGTTAAAGGGTAAAAATGATGAGCAGCAATTGTATATGGTTTCAGACAATTCCGAAAATTACATCAATACCGGTAGTTTGAATATTGTCTAAAGTATAATTTTGTCATTGGTTGATTAATATGTGTGCATTTGTTAAATCTGTGTGTTGGTTTATCAGAATGTCATATATATAGTCTTGAATGAACAGAATGATCATGCTATTCTTGTGATTGATTTAATTGTTTAGCAAAAATCAAATATATTTGAAATCTCCTACCACCGACATTTTTTGTGATGTTGTGTTGTACCTGAATCATGAATAATGTGAATTTGTTATCATCTTGTGATGGGTATATAAAACAGAGTTATATATCATTTATATTTTAAGCAAAGTACTGATTCTAGATGAGTTGTACATGTACACTGTATATCAAAGAAATATGCAAGCCATTCACGATGAACAATGACATTTGAATTTTGTGAATTATCTGAAATTTTGAAGAAAAGAATGGTTAACCTTTCACTTTTCAGTTGATCATAGTTCTATTTCTCTAAGAATGAAAAGTAACAAACTTCAAAACAACAAAAATGCATCGAGTTCATATTTGAAATACAAAAGCTCTTTTAATGTTGTATATTCTTTACTTTGAGTAAACAAACTATGGTCCCAATCTTTTGTGAATTTCCTTAAATCTTAGCTTAGTATAAATATTTGGTTTAGAGCATAGTCCAAATAAGTCATTTGATGCTTTGTTAAATTGGCAATGCAGAAAGTATTCAGACTGATGATGAAAAAGGATGCAAATACGACGTGCTAGGTGTATTTTTCATCCCGGTGGTAGCGGTAGATAGCTTTCATTGTACAGTTTGGTGCAATTTATCCTAAAAGGGTGGTGGTTGCGTCTCATATATTTCTTTGTGTTTTTAATCATAATTTACTAATCAATGAAATTCAATTTTATTGTAAATGTGTAAACATTCTTGTTAAAGCATTTAAAAGACATTTTTTTTGATGATATAACACTGCCCTATAAATACATTTTTGAAATTGTACGTTTATGCTTTAGAATGAATGGAGTATATATGTTAATTTGTGATTTGTGATTCTTTTTTCCTTTTTATCCAGATTACCAAGTAGTCGATGGTTGTATATTACTGAAATGTTGGTCATGCCTTCTTTTACAAAATTGTATTTATTAGACATTCTAAATGGCAAATATTTGAATGGAATGTAATTATTCAATTGTAATTTTAAAATTGAAATCAAAGATGACTAAATATTGTCATGATTATATTAATTCAAAGGGGGAGAAAAAAATTGAAATACGCAGCTGGAAATGAAATTGATCCCATTCCCCGATCCCCTTTACCCACTCCCAAATGTACTTTATGTTGTGAGGAAGAAAAATGATATGACCAGGTACTATTCATGCATTGCAAACATTCAGTTGTCCAAACTGAAACTGAAAAAAAAAAGACAGTTATAAAAACGCTGAACACAAAGAGCAACATCAGTTTCCATGTACAAGCTTTGTTAATGGCTCAAAATGAGAGACTTTTTAAGAAGAAAATTTCAATCGCTATTTTTAGGGATCAAACGTTGTAGTTTGCATGATGTGAATGTATTAACATGTTGTATATAATATGTGTGATAAACTGAAATTGAATTTGTGTCCAGGTTGTTGTTTTGTTGATGTTCATGCTCCTATATATATTGTGTAAAGAAATGGAAAACATAGCAAGAGGTTTTTTCATAAGCCCAGATATTCTATTAATCCGTTTGTGTACAAATTAAAAATAGAAAACAGTGGAAGTATATATCGTGTCTTTGTCCTTATTGAATTATGCATGTCATGCTAGCTTTCTGTATGATTTAGATTAAATGATTGTTACCTCATATCATGTTAAGAGCCAGAAGGGCATTAACTCTTTATGAAAGTATTGAAGTACCGCCCTTATGGCTCTAAGCAGGTGTTATCTAGGGTGAGAATTATACTCTATATTCTCATAGGGCATAGAGAGAGAGAGAGAGAGAAAGAGAGCAAGAGAAGAGTTGAGCGATTTGATTGGAAATCAGACCAGTAGAGTAGAGGACGTAAAAAGAAAGAGATGAAGTGTATAATAATAGAGACAGTTGGAAAGAGAGCAAGACAAAGGGAGAGAAAGAGGAGATCGAGAGAGAGATAAAAGTGTTTATATAGTTAGGAAGAGAGAACAAGAGCATGACAGAGAGAGAGAGATTTGTAATGTATTTAAGAAGTTCACAAACTTAAAATTGTTGTATCCACAACAGACACAGATTGAGAGGTAGGTCGGGTTAATATTCCATGAATTTGTAATGATGTATTCTTCTACAAAAGACTACCATGAATCACGAAGATCCATATGTAGATTAGCAAGCTCGCCCTACTCTTTGTGAAAAGTGTAGTGTATAAACAGAGTGTAATTCCCTTGAGCCCGATCAATGAGCATTACAAAAACTCAAGATAAGGAGCGCTGAGTTAATGAGATGCCTGACATAAGGTGTTCTGGTCCCAGCTCTCTAAATTCTTTTCTTTTTCACTCTGATTAAACAAGGTACCATAATTTCCATGGTCCCAATATCTTCGCAATTATGAGCTGCCACTGTATCGAGATTTTAGCCATTTGCTGATTGTCTTGGAAGTCTCTTAGAGAATGATTGATTAAAATTTAAAAAAATCAAATATGATTGAATAAAACCATCCAATTTGGAGCATGAGTGAAAATTTGTTATCATTTATGCATGATGCATAAAACTGGCAATGCACAAATAAAATTAGAGAAAATATCAATATTTATTCAAGCATATGCATTCTTTGCCATTAAAAAAATCATTGAATATCTTTGTTTTTCTCCAGTAAAAAAGTGATAAAAAAGATGTTGTGATTGATAGATTGTTTGATCAGAAGTTTGTGATTAATGGATTGGTATATTGATTGATTGATGTTTAATAATTGATGGTTAGTTCGTCAATTGGTAATTTGTTGGACTGATTGAGGGATATGATAATTCTCAGTATTAACAATACGGCACGCCACCCATCTGGTGCAAAGGACAGGCCAAAATCTGCAATGCCTCATGGGAAATAGTTAACATCACGAAGCTAGAATATGGGAATCCAAGGGCTTTGCATGCTCAGGTACTATAATTTAATGTAAACAATGTATGCCGCATATTTTTCCACAATATTTTGATAATTGTTAGTGAATACTACCGCTTATGCCGTGGGTTTTATCTGTGAAGCATTAAAATTATCTTCTTCTTCTTCTGGGATACTCCTCAACGTCCTGTTAGGAACCAAGCGAGAAGCATCTTCATACACTTTCAAACATCATCATTCAAGCAACGTTTGGAAATATACCCATTTGGAGACATACAGAGGGTGAAATAATAATGACACTATTACAAGTCATGTTTCTTGCTCTACAACCAAACATCCAAATGTATTCCTCACTCATACCCACATGTCAATTTGTTAACACAAAAGATAACAAGACGATTTAAATATGTATCTTTTCTTTTCATGTTTTTTATTTGCAACACCCATAGGAATAGATTATAATACACACTTTGTGTGTGATGCGAGATAATATATGCAATACTTAACAGTTTTTTGTTTCTTGGAAACATCTAGACAAGCTACATCAAAACTCATTTTTTTTCATAACAAAATAGTGGCCTCTGAGAGACCATCTAAATTATCTCTTCTTATTTTTTTTAAATGGCATTTTTTGTCATTTACACACTTTTCATACACACATCTCTTCAGTGTATCCACATATACACATTGTACTGAATATATAAAGAAACACTTAATTTCCATCATGTACATAGAAGTTTTTATCTAAAAGAAAATAAAA
The DNA here is from genome assembly GCA_003118195.1 of Hemicentrotus pulcherrimus. Lineage (NCBI taxonomy): Eukaryota > Metazoa > Echinodermata > Echinoidea > Camarodonta > Strongylocentrotidae > Hemicentrotus > Hemicentrotus pulcherrimus. Next base: position 21,963 of record BEXV01002355.1, read on the forward strand.
TAAATGAATGCATCGTACAAAGGAATAAAAGAACAATGGTATAGCTCATAGGATATTTTCTGCTAGCAATATAGAAGACTGTATGATGTATAATCCAATCTTTTGTTCAAAAAGTGTCATAGCTATCATGGCTAAATTCAACAATGCCATTGAAAATTCAATGAACATCAAAGCTTTGTATCATACTGCTTCATAATGCGTTCCGACATTGAAGAATGCATGGATCTAACATGACAAAGTGTGACTCGCCAGTTTATATCAAGCTTTGGTGCTTGTTGCAGGCGTAAGTTTGCTCGCTTTCTGCACCCACATCATTATTTTTCAAACAAGCCACATATTTAAATTTGTATTGATACTTTCTTATCTTAACCTGTTTCCTAATCACTAAGTATTTTTTAATTAAAAATTAAATTTGGAGAAATTAAATATAGAATTTTAAAAAATGATATAAATATTCTTTGTTCACACCATGTAACCCAAACGCATGGGTAAATGCATCAACACAATGAAAGAAAAAAAAGAAGAAATACCATCAGGCTCAATAAACATCGGAAAGAATCTCTTTCAACAACAAAATAAACAAGAAAACCATCAAACTTTTGAATAATAAATAGAAAATTAGAAATTCATACAATTTTTAGGCCAACCATAGCACTACAGCAGAAATCTACATAAGAAATCCTGACCAAAAATAACAGCGAGACATAAATTTTGAAGGCACACAATCAAAGTTCACCGGACAATTCTTACAATGTGGGTGTGGGTGAGGCAACATAAAGATAGGTCCATCGAAAAAGAACAGAAGCATTTATTTATGAACAGAGAGTATACTCAAACATTACATCTATTATATTGTTTATCCCTCTAAAGTTAACCTCAAAAAGAAGGTTTACAATTTAAATACAGGGGGCAAGGACTACCACTTATTCCTTCCTTCCCCAAGCAAAACATCATTATGAAAAGATCCCTTGATGCTCTGGATATTCTGGTCATTAATACGGTGAATTGCACATAATCATTCTCTTTATTACCCATTGAACAAATATTTTGAAATGTCAATGCAATGATTAAGCCCTGGGGCATCTTATAGGCCAGAATATAGAAGAGAATCAAGAGATTGCCATCTTCCCTAGTTTCTATAGAAACGCATCAGCGTGTGCGCTCCATCTCATGTACTGCATGTAAACTGGATGGGTTGGAAAGGATTTAATCATGGTCAAAGACATTTCAAGCATATTTTTTTTTTACTGAGAAATTGCATGGGAAAGTCCCTATCTTTGTTCACATATGACATTACTGAGGGCTTTTCTTAAGCATACTTGAGCGCACTTCACAATTTTCATATCGTACAACCACCGACCTCTTTGTATAGGTCCATGGTATAAAACATGTATACATAAAGGTGTGTACAACAATTGTTGCATAGTGCTATCCCACCTGCCATTCAGTTAGTAAACACAGATATTTTTCTTTCTCCAGAGTTTTTTCATGGCAATTGCGAACAGCCTTAATAGTTTTAAATTACAGGTAGATGTTCTTTCATTAAAGGTAAATGCCAAATGGTAATTACTTCACAGTGCCAAATTATTAACCTTGAAGTATCCAAGACAATAAGAGCAAGTTCAGATAAGGAGCGGGAAAACTGCTGCAAAAAAAGCTGCTGCATTTTCTTAACATGTAAATGAATAGCAACTGTTCGCAACAAAGGACTGATCGTATTGACTGAGCTCTGTGTTATAAATGTGAATAAGAACATCATAAAAAGACTGCTGTGGTTTTGCTGCAACATATCAGAACAAGCCTTTTAATGTGATGTTCCTAAGACAATAAGTCTCTCCTAATATTCAAATCATGCACAAACAATGAAGCTCATGGATGGATATATATCCCCTCGTAAGCAATGAAATTAAAGAAACCTTTCAAAAACAGTTTTTAAGGAGAATGTCAAAAGGACCTTCAAAGTCAAGCTTAAAACTGAGCACCAAATAGATATCATAGATAAACTTAAATACAAATATTAAATATCTTTAAAAAGATGTTTTTCAGATTGTATAACTATCTTTGAGCAGTACACTTTAAAAATCTATAAAAACAAAACTAAAAGGAAATTTCTAAAACATTCCAGAAATTTTAAAAAGTCACACACAAGTTCTTGTCACGCTTGCAGCCAAAATGCCTGCTTATAGTTATTTAGTTTCTTAAGTTTGTAAAAAATTACGGTACACAAAGTTTGTCAAAGCATAACACTTAACAAGAAAAAGCAATGCACGGGAGAAAAAAAATACAATATGAAACTCAACTCAACTCAACTCAACTTTCAAAACAAATGAAATCTTTGGATAATCAGGAACCTAACACAAGAGAAAGAGATGTGTATTTGCACATATTCATTAACAATGATAAATTAATTCATTAACAAATACAAGGTGTTCACATTCCAAATTAAATGATTAAAAAATCAAGAACACTATAGACAATACTGCGCTGAAGAGACTGAGCAATTTTGCGATGCAAATTAGTGAACACAGACCTAAACAAAAAAATTCACACATTTCATCTTTGATCAAGGTGGCCCACAAACTAAAAATTTGACCCAATGAAACAAAATCAAAATTATACAAAATATCATTTTTAATAATGCCCAAACAGAGGATAGAGACAGCCTCTGGTACATTAATTCATAGGCTTGAAAGATGGATTTAAAACATGTACATATAATCACATTAATTGGGAGAATCATGTAAACACTACTGATTGAATTACTGAAAATACACCATGAAAGAATGATAATGCATAACATAACTTTTTGATCTACATTGTGAACCAATTTCTTATCAGAAAATTGTTTAGAGACTTTAAAAAACTACATTTCTGCATAAAAAAAACAAGTCAACGATATTGGACAAGATGGAGCAGCCTTTTAGACATGCATATATGATGACAAACAAGCTTTTGGAATACTCCAGGCATTTTCTGAACAAATTTTGACTATACCAAGCAAATCATACACATAGAAACCTTTCAATAAATTATCAGTATGATTTTCCTGCTCATGTGTGATACAGTCGCAAACACTGCAAAGCCACCTCTAAGTCTAAAGCAAGTTCTATGCCTAGTCAAACTTCCAATGTATGACTTAAATGCAGATTACTGGCCTGTACAAGGCTAGAGCAATGTTTGCATGTTTCAACACGTTATGCACTTGGGTGTCGCACCTACAGGCAGCTGCACAACTTAATTTTGAAGAAAAAAAATGTAAAAAGGACTTAATCTATAAAGTATAAATTGTACTTGGTTAAAGTCTGAATGGTCATATCAAACCATCAAACCATTGAACCATCGAACCAATTTCAAAGTAGAAGGGAAAAAAACTCGATTATTTATCATTTGGGTGACAGTAACACTGTTAAACAGACAATTTGCTATTTGCTCTGTCTTGAAGGCTTGTATTACTCCAATCTCAACACTTCTATCCATAAGACAATGAAAGACCTTGATTCAAATTAAATAACAATACTTTTCTCTAACTCTATATCTTATCAAACTCCAATTTCTTTCAAATTGAGACATAGACAGGTTATGGGGTGTGCAGTTGCTGTAACAAATAGCAATATTTAGGGGAATTGTTGGCAACTGTGTTCTGTAAAGATATCCATGGGTATTGCCAGGACATACCTGTAGGTACCAGTAGGTACACGTAGGTACTAGTGAAAAAAATACACGGGGGCTCTGGGCAAATTCGCCCCCGAAATGCCCAAAACAGCCCCCATAAATTTGCATAGAGTTAAATGCAAAACAAATTTTAGAGTGCTATTTTCATGCAGGCAAGCTTGAAAAGAAGCCCCCCAAAATAAATATTAACTTTTTTCCCTGGTAGGTACTCAAACTTGATTATTAAAGAGATGAGTCTTTCAGAGTATGATCTTGATAAGCATCTCATATTTTCATTTCCTGTCACGACACAAATGATAAAAATCCCTCTCTTGGGATGATAATACATGTACAAGACGTACAGCTCACACATTTCTGCAAGGCATATGTAGACAACACATTTTTCTCACCGCTTTCCAAAAAAGGCACATTTTTGTTTGTTTTCAAAGACAGCAAGATATCTAGCACGATCTCATTGCATATTTGAAGCCTACATACGTGCGTGCATATGTATACAACACATGTTCGCCAATCGATAATATAAATCAGTTGTTTGTGAATAGAGTAGCCTACATTTGATTGATTTTCAAACAGAATAACTAAAATAAGATGCAGACCTTTGGAACATGCTCACGAGTGAATGCTTGCTTTGATTAAATAACTAATGCAGAATTTCATCTTCAATATAAAAATTCAAAATCTGTAAACAACATAAATTTGTCGAAGCATTTAATTCTCCAAAATGCCAATGGCTTTATAAAGTGCTTGAGACATGGCTAAGGTTCAAATAAATAAGATCAGATCACAATAAATTAAAAGAGAATAAATGCTCCTTCTTAATATAATATAAAGATTGTCTTATATTGATTGAGAAAGAATACTGAATGAAATTACATCAAGACACAACATCCTCTGGATGACACGTAAAGCTATAGGTCACCTGGTAAGTGTTATAGCATAGAAAACTGATCTAAACACAATTTGTGGTAGCACTAAAAGCCGTTTCAATTTATCTCTGCATTAAATTTAATGAGTTTGAAATTTGAGTTTCCTGTGCTTACAACTTTGCAGCCAACGAAGACGCTATGTACAAGCATAAACAGTCGGTGAAGGCAGAACTGTTTCATCTTTCTGCTTTGATACACTCTGATGCGAGGTTCAAGGCCTATGCCAATATACAGCTAGCTTCTCAAAGCAAACCTAACTAACTTACATGTAGATTTCTGATCTGTTCAATACATGGTGAAAAGTAGACCCCCCTCTTCTCTCCTCCCCTCACAATTAAAATATGAATAAATAAATAGAGTGATGATGGAAAGTACTCAGCTTTTAGAAATAGGAAACAACCATTAGAGACTGGTCATACTTGCAAGAGGAGCTTGGAGAGAAATACTGTAACTATTAGGACTGGCCCATGAAGGGGCAAAGCTATTCAGACTCTTGGGAGAAGGGGCACAGCTGCTTGGACTCTTCTGGGAGGGGGCGCCTAGGAGTTTGGAGTTCTTGGAGGATACCACGCTGATCATGTCATCGTTGTTGTTGTTGTTCTCAGAGTCCTTGGTTTCCATGACAACGTGGACGCGTTGATGCTCTTTTCTCCATGTCCTCCAGACGATGCAGTGGTAGCGTAGTGACATCTGCAGAATGAGAAGGAGAGTAAAAGAAAAGATACAACTCAAAGGAATGAATTAGGCAGGATAAACTGATGAAAGGGCATTCATTTCCAATTTGAAATTAACAGCATATAGTCATATAAAACAACAAAATAGAAAAAACACCTGTTAAAATGTTAGTTTAAACCACCTTCATGAATTCGGCCATTGTGTATAGACTGTGTGGTTATTTCACAGAAAAAGACCAACAATGTTAGGCTAGACACGGACTTTACAAACACACAAGTTGAGAAAACGGGTATAATACAAGTATATACCGTAGGCAGGAATATATCATGCAGAATGACTATGGAAAAGGACACCTAGATTATGAAAAGGAAAATGCTGACAAGAAGATAAAAGCAGATTTACAAATATTATATATATATATATATATATATATATATATAT
>BEXV01002355.1:28297-45957 GCA_003118195.1 Hemicentrotus pulcherrimus
CTCTCTCTCTCTCTCTTTTCCACCATGTAACTTGACCTTTTTCTGCAGCTTTACCTAGCTTCCAGACAAATGTTATTACCCACACAATGTTCCCAACATGATTCTAGGACGTCTACCATGCGATATGTCGAACAATAATGCCAGACTAATATCAGCTGCCCTATTTTGGGTCCCAGATATTTCCAACCGGTTGTTGCTCTTGCCATGGCTATAATTATATCCATTCTTGAGTCTCGGTGAGATTGTATAAACCGGGAGCATGTTGAGATGGTAGAAATTGATATCAGAATAAATTTATATATATTATAATCTATTGGCGTCATATTGGGATTGTGTAAAGACAGCAGAAGAGAAAAATCCCACAGAAAACCCATTTAAATATATTGGTCTAAGTGTATGTACATTATACAGTAGAACTCTGGGAATGTGTTTAGATGATACTAGTGGATATTATCCAACAAATCTATTAACACAGAATTTATGAGTGGAGGTATAAACTGGAAGTGTGTATAGATGGTAGAAGTGGATTGCCTCAGAATGAACAGATTAAAACATTTTAGACTACATGTTTTGGTGTCAGAAATATAGTCTTGAGAAAGAACCCCATAATTGTTAACATTAATCCGTAGCACTATGCATGATGTAAATACATCCTGTTTATAGTCTACTGATTCCTGTACACCTTCAGATATTTGTTTGATTTTTATTTTTTCGTCACAGTTATACTTCAATATAATCAATAATAACACTGTTAAATCTACATGTACTGTACATCCCCCGTATTCATTTATTTTTTTTACTTCATGTGGCATTATCCCTGATTCTTAGTTATACCATTACAAACAAGTATTGGCTTACAGATATTAGCTTACAAATATTGGTTAACAAACCTTTTCTTACTTTTTTAAAGCTCACTTTAGACCTTAAACCAAAAAAATCTTATGAAAAAAGTTTAAAATCAAATTTGGTACAATACAAATACCCATCAATCTAAACATCCAGGGGGAAAAATGCTTTCTGACATTTAACACACTTCAGGAAAGGTTAGACGTATCAAGATATCACCATAATCATGTCTGATACAACATTCTAAACAAAACATATACCTCAGACACCTTCGCTGATAAAGACGACAAGAAAAGCATAGGAACTGGGTCATTGTATGTTCTATATTGTCTGGCGAGCCTCTAAATTACCATTAACAACCTAAGCGCCTGTTTCCCTACATTCTTGCTGCAACATGTATGCTCTAATTCTTCCCTTTTCTTTTTCTTCTCTTCTCACTTCTCTCTCTCTCTCTGTATCTTACTATATCCTATTTCCTTCTCTCTCTCTCTCTCTCTCTCTCTGTCTCTCAAACTCTGTATCTTTCTATTTCCCCCCTCTCTCTGTATCTTTCTATCACTTTCTATTTCATTCTTTTTCTCTCCTCCCCTCCCTCCCCCTCTGTCTCTCTGTCTCTCTCTGTCTCTCTCTCTCTGTCTGCAGCTTAATCACATGTGTTGGATGTGTAAGGCAACTTGTGGATGTGATGCAAATTCAGTACTCAATAAAGATGTGGGCCAAAAGAATTAATTGAACACACATAGGGGAGAGTGAGAGAGAGAGAGAGAGAGAGAGAGAGAGAGGGAGAGAGATCATAGAAAATTAATAACACATACAGGAGAGTTTTTTTTTTTTTAAAGCTAGTTGTCATTAAAGTAGAGAGGAAGGATTAGTCCCGTTACGTGTGTGCAACACTTATGAAATATTCTTGTCAATAAATAAATAAATAATAATAGGAGCGTGTGAAATCTAGAATGGATTCAATTGAGGGGGGTATTAAAATATGTATGAGCTAGTACACGTGTCTCACTTACATTTTAATTGTCTAAAATATCATTTTTTGAGAGACTGAAGACTTTTCATTGATCATGATATAGTGATCTCTCCACCTCGTCTGATGACTGGGGAGGGAGATAATTACCCCTCTTTATGTATCTATGCTAAGCCCTTGAGAGTAGGAGATATTATCCTGGCTTAGAAAGCTATAATGGCCTCTATTGTTTGTACAAAGGCAGATGAAAAATAGCCACTTCAAACTGCCATCCCCACTTCCAACTTGCACAGAAAAGAATTTCAATAAATTATATTCTTGTACAGTGAAAGTTCACAGATGTACATGTAGAGCGCATACTTAAGGCAACAGAGTATGTGTGCATGAAAGAAAGATGTTACTTTACTTGATTTATGATAAGAACGTTGTTATGGGATCATAAGCATATTTGTAGGGGGCGAAGGGGCAGTATGCTTCCCCCTCCAACAAATGCAAGACCAAGACATAAGCCCATTACATGGTAATTGATCATCAAACATCTCTTGAAACCTCCAAAACTACATGTATGTCAGCTTGGCTGCTTTGCAGCCTCACAAAATGTTAAGCATCGATTAAGAAACCCAATTATGAAAATTAAAAATGGGAAAAATTGGATTCACAACTCTCCATATAAATATACCTAACACAGCAAAGTTGAATGATGCGACTGTTCTAGCTTTAGTTGAATATGCGTTATAAATGATGCACCATTCTTAAAACTGTAATAAAAAAAACAAAAAAACAATAAGTTTATTGACTATTGCAGTTGCCTATATCTTTCAAATGATTTCAACATAAAATGAAATTCATGAAATTTACAAATTAAGAGGAATTGGGGAAAGATGGACATACATCGTCCTACCTATCCCCGCCCCACACACATACATGTACAAAGGGGTAATTTTCAGCTGAAATGCATTACCGACCTTTGGCATGGATGTTTTGCACCCCCCCCCCTCATGCAAAGGTCCGGATACACCACTGGCTGAACAAGTTTATACTGAAAGTGAAATACACACCCAACTAATCAATCAAAGAGTATGCCCCTATCAGGAAATGGAACATTCAGGGGGCTACATTTCAAGACAAACAACTTTTATAGCCTTCCTGAATTACATGTACATGTACTTTTACAAGTGACTGATCCAGAAATTACAGCAATCTATGAAAAATGATAGCATGGTATAGAGCACATGGTGTACACACATGTACATGTATGAAGCAGTGTAAAATACTGTTCTCCCGGCAGGAGCTCTTTTAGGCTCAATGTTGTATTTAAGTGTAATTTTCTCACAGTAATATCAAAGTAATTTCTTGTTGTTTTACCAAAGCTTTTTTTAAAATTTACCAGAGCACTTTCTAAGCTTTCAAGGGCTAAATGATGAATTTAGATAGAGCATTTACATGTGGATAAAGCTGCCAATACCAGAGGACATGTTCACACTTAACTGGGCAATGTGGGCATCATTTATATCTTCAATAAAGTCTAGAAGGAATCACACAAAAGTAAACAGAAAGTAGGTCAGGATGTACCAGTACTAAACGGAAACATAAAAACCAATTCTTTTCAGCACAAAAGGTCCGCTAGAATTTGCTACATTAAAATAGAGCTTTCCACAGGGACTCAAAGTGATCTTTACTGTGCTTGACCAGAGTGCTTCCTTCTTCAGGTTTCCAAAGCTCTTCCTAAGCTTTCCAAAGATAAGAAGCTCACTCTGCTTCAATTTATTCTTTTTTTTTTTGCAATAAAATTGCAATGGAAATCTACAAAATTGGTGCTGCTTCACATCCTTATAAAATGACCTTCTTCTGGAGAAAATATAAAGGGTCATTAAGAAAAGGGAAATCCCTTAAAAACCCACCTGCCAAATAGCCAAGGTCATACAATCATTCACAATTTTAATCGTCCTACCAGCATGGCCCCATTCAAACTAACAAATTCATATCATAAAGTTAACTAAATTACTCAGACCCTTACCAAATTCGATATTAAACCTTACTTCTTAAAGTATTCGACATCGACAGGGCACCGCCCGGGCGACGCTAGGGCTCTACTGCCTGCTCGACTTCTCCAAAAATCATTGGGCAATGCCTAAATTCCAGTGGCGACCGAGCAGGCTACAAATCGGTTGGTCGCCGCTCTGAGTTGTGACAATAGCTTAACCAGACATTTGGTTGAGGTATAGGGTAATGATTAGGGTTGCAACTGGGTATTAGGTTAGGTTTATGGTTGGAGTAAGGGTTAGGTATGATGGTATGACGTAAGTATTGGGTCCAGGGTTGATATTCAGAATTCAGTTAGTGCAGAAAATTGATGCGGAACGATTGTTGCGGTAGCAAGTGTCGTGCTTCATATATCATGATGGTTCCTACAAAGTTTTTATGATGTTAATCACTTACATTTTCTGCCAGTCTAAACAGGCAACACATCCTGAACTTTACTGACTTCACTCTAACCTTTTAGTAATTATATTTATTTCCTTGTCTCTGATTGGAAGATTGAGACGCCAAGGTTACGAGAACCTGTAGGGCATGTCTTAATTTATTCTTTGCACCTCTATGCCCTTGTAAGGGTATCATAAATTGTAACCCATGATACCCATCAGGTCATTTCAGTATCTATGATCTTAATACACCATAAGGGCCCACTGAGATTGAGAGAGAGATTAGGCCTGTCTCCATCAGCTTGAATTTGCCAAATAACCAGCTATTTTCAGACTCAGGATATTATCTTGAAGCTCGAAAATGCGTCCTCACCAGACCAATACGCTCATCACAAACTAGCTCGGACGGGGGAATATTAGCCCACTATTTCCCAAATAGCAGGCTATTTTGGAAACAAGACCAAGATTTTTCAGGATATTTTCATGACCAAATATCCCGCTAATTGCAAATGCGGCTGATGAAGCCACAAATGAACTGATTAATTTGCGATCAGGAAAGTAAAAATAGTAGGTTATTTGGCAAACTCGAGCTTATGAGGACAGTCCTCATAAGGGCCTAATGAGGGAGAGAAGGCTGATCAGCAGTGGGACCTTGGGGCCAGGCGTTCAAAAAAACACATGTAGGCCCGGTGCACTTTTTCCTGAAAAGGCTTTTAGAAACATCTAGGAGGGCATCTGGGTAGAAAAAGGATTTCTTGTGGAGAATGCCGTTTGACTTTCAACCTCTACATTATTTTGCATCCTTTCGTTCGAAGGGGGGGGGGGGCGGAATCAGGACTTGTTTGTTTGTTTCTTTTTTTAACCCTAATTTTGAAATCCTAGCTAAAGCCAGTTTGTACAGTAACACACTATCTGAAGTAGCATCCCTATAATTGCAATAATCCTAAAGTAATAAGGTCCTTCATTGTTGCTTACTGTACATGATAAATAATACAAAGTACTGAACTACTATTTTGTCTTATGTAGAGATGAGTTAGTATCCTTACATAGAGCAGTATAAATGAGAGATATTATTTGCTCGTTTTACTACCTACATTCATGGCGCATTGAAAATGAAGAGATAGCAACAGATCACATGACCAAGACATGCCTCATCAAACAAGACATAGCACACAAAAACACTCTGCGAACAGTGTTGCAAAAAATGCAAATTTGATGAGAGCGAGGCAAATTTCCAGATGGATTTCCAATGCTGCTTGCATCCAGGGCCCCCTGTCTGTCGTCATCTAATGCGTAATTCATGTAGCCTGCCGCTATAGACACATTGCCATGCCAACCAGACAATTGAGGTTCATCATTGTTGCCACCTTAGTTGAAATTTGTTCCAAGTGTGGTTAATGTCTTTACAAATTGTCTAGCAATCAGCAGTCTGGTGTACCTGGGGAGCCCTGTTCGGCTCCAGTCACGCATGCTAGGAGGATCTATACCTACCAGTATATAATCCTGGCGCTAACTTAGGTGTTAACAATTATTAGATTTGTTAAAGGTGGTCAAGGTCTGAAGTCTTGGATTCGCTCATGATTGCCAATTGACAGATGAATACTGATTAATCATTATTCAAACAGGCAAACACTGATTGAGCAATCAATGATGTATTTTGAGGTGTCTACAATCTTACCGAAAGATAAAGCGTTAAAATGTGTAGCATTTACAAATCTACTTTTTGTGTCAATAAAACATTTACAGGCAAATTAATACAGTGATCATATCAGGTATTGACAGGACAGGATCTTTATAGACATATGGAACAAAAAAAATTTTTACAAAAAATTTAAAACAATTGCATTTTAGTGATATTATGAAAATAAAGTAATGAGCAATTGTTCAATCGACCCCAGAATATACCCCCAAAAAGAAAAAAATAATAAAAGCAGCTGAAATGAAATAGAAGAAATATATTGTCTTTTTTTCCAAAATCATAAAAAAAATTCATAGTGACTATATCTTACCAGGCTCCAGAAGAGATATATGAAGATAAGAATGCTAGCCAAGGTAACCAGACCGACGCCCTCCCAGCCACGCTCCTCATAGAAGTTGAGGTAATGGTAGGCGCCATTGAGACAGAGCCAGGTGGAGACGCATACGAGGGGGGTGAGAAGAGTGAAGCAGCTACAGTCTACCAGGATGTTGCGTCTGTCACGGATGCGTTCCGGTTGCTGGATCCACTGAGATGATGGAGAAGGAGGAGGGGAATAACAGAGACAGATGGTCAGGATGTGAAGTCATGATACGGGTCAGGAGGTCATGATATGGGTCACGAGTCCACTTTAGGACAAGAATTCTGAGACAGTGCTGTCAGTTTGCATCCAATGGTTCCATTCATTATGTATAATGCTCCAAAGAAAACTGGATAAGAAATATTTGTTTAGTTTTAATCTTAGAAACTTCTGATTTATGATCATCAGAAACTAAGCACTGTTCCATAAAAAATTGCTATCCGTAACAAGTTACAATAACTGATAAAAACTAATGCAATGGATGCATATAATTGGCTGGGAGCAGATTTGCATTAGACTTGTGACGATTGCAATTCATAGCAAGTTTTATGAAACAAGGCACTAATTTCATTGGAACATTAAAGGTATCACAAAGTTTTGGTATGGGGTCATGAATTTGGTTTAAATGATCATATTAGAAGCATATGCGATCCTACAATATGCAGTGATCGTTGTCGCGGTTGAAATCAAGTCTAAAGTTATGAAATTGTAAATAATGAACTCGTTATGTTGTATAGCGCCCTCTCAAGGTCAAGATATTAATTAAGCTATAAAACAATGTTTCTGGACTAATTTTGACCGATAAGCTATTCCCGTTTGGTAGGTATATATCACAACTACATATTCTGAAATTTTCAGGGTCGCAGCTACCATTGTACGGCCGTATGCGCTATTTGAAATTTATCAAAATTTATCGGGAGTACCGATAAATTTTTATTTTCATTTTTTCTCGAAAGCAGAAGTGTTTTAGGGGCTAATTTTTTTAGTGCTTATTATACATCTACAGGGGCATCCAAATATGTCAAAATAGTAAAGAATCATCCTCCCCCAAATTTTCAAAATTTCCCAAAACTTTGTATTACCTTTAAGAATCGTATTCTTTATGCCTGTAGGGTTTAATGTAAGGTACCGTTATGAATATTTTGTCTGTTTGCAGCCAGAACAGTATTCACTCATGCACTTTATCAGAGAGTTCTCACCCTACTGGCTTGATCTGTGGATTTTATCTTGTCACTTCAAGTCATGGGATTCCGAGAGAGAGAGAGAGAGCAAAACACATAGCCCAAAATAGGATATAACATAACAGATTTAATGAGTTCTGGGCTCAGGTGCACTTAAAAAAAAAAAAATCAAGAAATTCTGCATTCTACCAAGAATATCAAAGGGCAAATGACAGAATAACAACGCAAGGCTAACAGATGAGGTAGAGGAGTTGGAACATGACAGATAACTCCCTCCCCCGAATCCCCTCCCATCCCCTTCCTAATAAAATGACAAAAAAATACTGGACGGCTGCAGCATACTGTACCTCTGGAAAGCTTTAAAGGGTTGCTTAGATCTATTACAAGTTAATTCTCCCCCCCCCAAAAAAAAAAATAAATAAATAAATAAAAAAATAAAAATGAATGGCAACTGGGCACAACAAAATGTGAAGGGTATTACACTTTATATCATCATACAAAACTACCTTGGTTTACCACTTCATATCTCAACGATGCTTAAAGGTAATAAAAAGTTTTGGGAAATTTTGAAGATTGGTCTGATAGTGATTCTTCACAAATTTGATTTATTTGAATGCCCCTGTGGATGTACTATAGGCATTAGAAAATTTAGCCCCTAAAACTTTTCTGCTTTTGAGAAAAATTGAATATAAAAATTTACTGGTGCTCCCAGTAAATTTTAATTAATTTCAAATAGCGCCTATGGCCGACAATGGTAGCTGCGACCATGACAATCTTATAATATGTAGTTGTGATATATAATTTCCAAACGGGAATACCTAATCGGTCGATTTTAGTCAGGAAACGTTGTTCTATAGCTTAATTAAGACTTGACCTTGAGAGGGAGCTATACAACATAAAGAGTTTATTATTTACAATTTCATAACTTTAGACTCGATTTCAACCGCGACAACGATCACTGAATATTGTAAGATCGCATATGCTTCCAATATGTTCATTTGAACCAAATTTATGACCCCATACCAAAACTTTGTATTACCTTTAAGAAAGTTCTGGAAATTTAAATTCAATTTTATCAAATATATACAGCACATATGAAATAAAAACATACACAGACAAATATAGGAAAATGGAATTTGAGGTCAGTGTGATAAAACCGAACAGTTTTGTTGGGTACCAAGCGTTTAAAAACAATCGACTCACATATTAAAAAACAAAAAATCAACAATAAGAAACAAGACGCTCTGGTTTCGTTTAAATATTCCACTTTTACTAACGCAAAACCAAAAAGATCTCCCCTTAAATGCTGATGATCTCTCAACACAAACCTGCCTGCCACAGATGGGATCGAAGTACATTTATCAAAAGGAAATGCTAAAATATTGCATATTTAATGAAAAGTTAGCCTCACAGCTAGAACATCAATATATATTAAGACTACCTCAGAGAATGGTCTGCCTTTGCGCTCCGTTGTGAAGAGGTAGTCACAAAGTTCACAGGCATCTTTCCCTCTTGTCTGCAGCCACTGTTCCAAGCATTTGCGATGCTGGTAGGTGAGCGTTCCAGAGCAATGGCACGGTGCAAGCATGTCCTCGTCTGAGAGGGGGCCATCATGGCAAATCCTGCACATCGGCCCATCACCGCTGCTTAGCGAGCCAAAACTAGACACATTCAGAAAAAGGGAAAAGGTATTATTATGGATGTAGCTGACTGATATTGTTTTACTTTTTCACTTCATAAAGAAATAAATCAGTCATGTTTAGAGTTTAGAGTAAAAAATTATCTGTACCATTCCAGGAGGGTATTTCACAAAGATCTGAAGTCGAACTTAACTACAACTTGGACTTAAAAATTATGGAGAGCCATTTGTAGCCTTAAAATTAACTATTTCCAAAAGCAACAATTTCAGTATTTTAGACTTTTCATAAATTCCACATCAAGAACATGAAATCTCCTTGATAATAGAAAATATGAATGATTTGAATCAACATTTTATACCTTTTGAAATAACTTTAACAAAATATTTTCAATTATGCTAACGGTTTTCCATACCGGTAATTGTTAAGTCCAACTTGGAGATACATGTAAGTTCAATTTACATGTAGGATCGTTGTAAAACACCCCCCTGGTGGTGAAGAGTTTATGCCAGCAGCCCCCCTGAAGAAAAAAATGGGGGAAATTAAATTTTGTTCCTATATTATTTATAAAATGCAATGCTCCAACCTGGTCAAACAAATGAAGTCCTACAAGATAATATTCACTGTTTCTTGTATATTACATTGTATCACTACAGTTGAAATCTTTGGGCAATGTAATCCTACAATCTATATATTGCCACTCATTAAAAAAAAACAAAAAAAAAAACTAGACCATGAAAGGTACCCCAACCCAACTGTAAACTGTACAATATACATAAAGGGCTTCCATGCAAGTGTATAATATTACACATTTCAGCAATGCAATGTAGGTTTACATGTATGAATAGCCTAACACTTAACTTCCATTATCAAAGGCTTATAGAAATGCATCCAATTTGTCATTATTATGTGTTGAACTGTGAGCATCAAACAACCTTACTATACTAAGAGGTGAAGAGTTTAGATGATCAGACTAATCAATCACAAGGCCAGCCTCTTTCCCCAGACACAATGAAGGGAGCTTATACTTAAAGAGAAGGTTGAGTTAGATCTGGGGAAAGGTGAAAAATAATGTGAGCATTATCATTGTTATTATGCAAGTGTGGAAGAACAACAGAGAAAAAATGTTCCCAGAAAAGCATCGCTCTTCGAATGCCTTTATATTCTCAATATGACAAGCGACAGCTTCAAATTGAGGCTAGATTTTTATGCCACATGTTTGTGTAGTCCCATGTATACAGTCGAGTGCTTGATAGTTTACCAAGTCTTGGCCAAATTATGATTTTGATGACTCCAGGACCTTGCAGTACACACCAATACTTACAGTATATGCTACATGATCAACCTTTTCTGATCGATTCCACACCGTTTCTTTCACAGTACAATCGCAAGACCAGAACTCAAGTTTAGCAAATTAAGCACCCTGAAGTCTCTCCCTTTAATAATACAAGTACCCCTGTAAATCTTTTAATCCCTGATCAATACTTTTGACAGCCACAAGGACACAATAGGATGGAACCTTAGAAAGAGTGACTTGGCACATTACAAATACAATGTGACCACTTTCCTCTTGAAGAGATATCAGTGTCTATCCCTTTAAAATCATTATGAGAGCATTTCTTAGTAAAGGTAGGTGTAGAAAGCAGATAACTGAAGAATTTTATCGTTTCCTTTTAGATTATCCTTAAAAAAAGCAAAAGCAAAATACAATATGAGTGACCTACGCCCTACAGGACTTAATGATTCTATAAGTGGCTGAAAATATATACTTTAATGTATTCTTTCTTTTTCTTTCTTTTACTCATTTTATATCAATTATATTAATCAATTAATGCTGATATTTTTATCTTCTGTTTTCATCTTGAAGAAGAAGGAGATATAATCTACTCTTGATTCACTCAATGACCTTCTTTTAAAACATCCGGACTACAATTAATATCACAATATTAGGTATAAAATGCAAATATCAAAGAGAAATCGATTTGTAACCAGGATATTAAGCTGTAGAACTTCCTTCTATTTTTCTTCTCTTCCTCCATTTTCACTCTCGTTGTCCTCCATCCATCGATCGATCACTATTAAATGCCATATCCAGACCATGAAGGTTGTCCCACTCATTAGGCGTGAGATTGCCAAATATCCAGCTATTTGAATTATCCCGATCGCAAACTATCCAGCTAATTTGCGTCTTAATTAGACCGAAGTAGCAAATTAGCTGGATAGTTGGTCAGGATAATATCCCAAGATATCTCGGTCTAGTTTGCGGTTTTCCGTGTTTACTAGAGGTCAGTGGTTGTACTAGCGCGCTGAGTGGTATAGATCGCATGTGCGAACCAGAAATCATTGTGCATGATGGGGTCGGGATATTTGACTCTGTACTTCGGTCTAATGAAGACGGTCGCAAACTATCCCGCTAGTTCGGAAATAGTGGGATATTTTGCAAACTAGACCAAGATATCTTGGGATATTATCCCGACCAACTATCCAGCTAATTTGCTACTTCGGTCTAATGAAGACGCAAATAGCTGGATAGTTTGCAATCTCGAGATAGTGAAGACGGGCATATTGGGAAGGGAGGACAACCCTGATATATTCCCTAGCTAGCTAGCTCGCTGATGTTATATTGTCTGTCTTCTATTCATCCATCCGTATCTACCCTAGCTGAACCGGCCGGCCAGACAGACATGCAGTCGCAGCTAGAGCATGTAGATCGAGGAGGCACATTCACACAACGGAAATGAATTCACACAATGCATCTAGTGCACTATAGATGTGTCACATCTTTTCATACCCATCATTACCTCGCACCCTGACAAGTGGTCATTATTTTTTTTCTCGCTGGGCCATCCATCCATTGGGCGACCATGCATCGGCCATGCATCGAGTGACCTCAGTGCTAATTAGAAGTCTCCTGTGCATGTCCAGACAGTATTGTTGAATGACCACTGGTGCCAAGATAAAATGGTCAATAGAATGATTTCAAGCATGGCAGATGTGCTATGTAACAATGTATTCTATCATGCCTCCCCCCCACAAATGTGGAGCTGTTGAAATGTTCTAATCTCTGAATGTTGTACCATCAAAGCTATTATCTCCTAATTGAAGTGTGGAGCTTGCTGCTATTCAGGAGCATGGCTAGAACATATTAATGAGGGGGTGTCAGACCAAATTTGCCACAGAGGTAGTTGAAAGTTTTCCACACACACAAAAAAAGGGGGGGGGGGTCTAATTCATTAAAAACTTCAGTTTGTTTAGCTCAACTGACAGCCTTTGAACATCTATAAAATGAATCTCATGAAATTTTCAATTTTGCCTTGCTTATTTTGCCTTGATATTTCTCCCAAACCAAACTTTGGATGCATCAGATTTCAGCAAGAAAGCCATCGTAATTAAACCATAAAAAAGGGGAAATGTTTACCATGTATGGAGATCTAGATTGATGTGAATGAAAGCAATCTGAGAATTATTGATGACTACTGCAGTCAAGCATTGCATGATTTGTACAATGAACATGTTTTTTAAATGAGGTTTCTATTTCCAGTTCTGCGAAAGGCAATCTTAACGACACAGAACCCTGATATATGCATAAAAAACAAAGGTGTTCAGGTGGGGCTTTCAGTACATATCAAATTGGATTTGGTACAGAAAGAGTGACTCTCACAATCACTTTTTCAATATTAAACGACATACAAAATATAAAATCTTTTGTTGTTTCAAAGGGATCTTTAGGCCAGTTGTGATTTAACCAAAACAAAAAAAAGACATCCATGTCCACTCCCCGATGACTCAAGCCCACACGATCATGTATTTTTCCCCAACGTCCACACCCCGGTGACCTAAGCTCACACATGCCAGCTAATCTCCACTCCTGACGACAAATAGTCAACCTGTTCGAAACGTAGAGCCACTCCAGCCACTCATCCTCTCCAAGCGCTATAGTTCTCCTTAGAACTATAAGCTAAGAAAGATAACCAACAGTCTTTTTCAAGACTATACCAACAGTCCTTTTCAGGACTACAAACCATCAAGAAAGATTACCGAGAGTCCTTTTCAGGACTCCTCAATCCTCCCTCTCTCTCTCTCACGGTTCACCCACAAGCCTACTGTATAAAAAAAGACATGCAGAGGTGTCGTGGACGAGTGGATATGTCACCGGACTGTGGATCACAAGGTCCGCGGTTCAAGGCCCACCGTGGCACTAATGTCCTTTGGCAAGACATTGATCTACATTTGCCACTCTCCACCCAGGTGTTAAATGGGTACCCAGTAGGATGCGAAAGCTAATGAGCTTTATAGATAAGCAAGTGTGCACTTGTAAAAATGATGCACTGGCTGGAATGCTCCCCAGGTAGTGGAAAATGTGCATACATTGTGTGCGGGTAAGCCTGAATCCGATGACCGGGGTAATAATATGATTGCAGGGCCCTCAGGGAGAACAGTATTAATACTGATGAGGCTACCCTGGGTAAACAACACTAATTATTATTATTATTATTATTATGCATGTGTGAAAACGAAATCAAAATATAAATCCACCTCTGGTCAAGTCACTACTTCATCTTGCCAAATAAATGAGGAATGGGGTAGGAGGAATGTGCAACCTGAGACCACTTTAGGTGTGGTCTAAGAGTGGTCTCAGGTTGTTCTTTAGATACAGTCTCTCTTTTTGCCACAGGGTCTACAAACCATCACATCACAGTATCAAGGCCTATATGTACCTGGTCATACTGATAACTGACATTCCCTTTGGTCCTGGGGGTCCACACTGCTGAAGACAAGGTTCTGTTCTTGAACACCTTGATTGGCGAAACTCTTCTAAATCGTTCTCATTCAAAATCACAAAGCACTCCTCAGGTTCACAGCTGGATGGGGATGTCCCTCCAATACACTTGTTCACAGTTTGTTCATCTTTGCAGAAGAGGGGGGCGTGTTCACTCATACTGCATATGGAATGGTTGCTGGTTATAGGTTGGAAGGTGGTTGCAGCTGGTTGGGAAACAGGCCTGCTGCTAGAGAGGGACATTTCAAGATGGTCGGGGGATAGGGAAGGCAAGAAAGGGCTGGACATCCTTGCACTTGGAGACTGAGGATTTGATGATGGAAGTGCCTCTGGGTGATCCTCGAAGCACTTCCTGGAGCAGTCTTGTGGTGGATCTGTGGTGTCTCCACAGTGTTGTTCTGATAAATGAGTTCCACTGTTCATTTCACTTTGACAACTGCTGTCCCTTATAGAGTCCATCGGTGAAGTGGCCGGCCCATGTACATCAGTAAGCTTGTCCAGATCATCTGGGACACTGATTAATAGACAGTCTCTCTCTTCTGCTAGACTAGAAATACTGCTGTGATGATGGCTCCTCTCCTGCACAAACTCACCAGCTTCAGAGCAAGTACTTTCTTCACAATGGCATCCTTCAACCTCGGCACAAATCAAGCTCTGCACGCTGCAATCATCATCAGTTCTTTTTTCAGAATCTCTCTGCCGCCTAGATGGTGAAACACAGCCCCCACATTTTTGCTTTGGCTTCCTGCTCAAAGGCATCTCCCTTATCTCCATCTCCTGACCTTGAGTGGGGTTGCAGCTATCCTGTGTTCAGAGAAAGAAAGGAAATGAGAAATAGAAGTCTTTCATTAAAACGGTGCGTTTGACAGGCAACAGGCAATAACATTTGTCATCTCAAACTAAAATCCTTTAGTGGAACTTCACATCTTGAAAATTAGCTTTAATATGAGACATCTCCTCTCCCGCCAGAACTGATGAAATGACTGAGCAATTTGTGGTAGCAAATCTAATTTGTATGTTTTAAAAGAAATAAAAACATGCTTGCAAAGCTCTTCTGGCGAGAGAATTAGAGAGAATTGGGTCAACTATTTAAATACCTGCCAAAACTTATCACCATGGAAATTGCTGAAGCCGACTGATTTTCCATGCCAACAATCACCACATATTTGTAACATTACTTCGATTGCTGCATATCTGGCCAAGCTAAGCCAAGCCAAGTCCCTAGTTCCTTTACAGAAAGTTTACTGTGTTAGCACATACATGTAGTGTGATACATACCGTATTCAAATTCAAATTCAAATCTAGCGCCTATCTAATAAATAGAAATAACCAAATGCCTTTCCGCAAAACATGAAAAAATTATGGCTTACCTATGAAATTTCACAACTGCAATGATTTTTTTTCATAATTAAAAAAAACAGAAAACAAGAACATATTAAAGCCAATATCTTACTTCATGTAAATACTGATCTAGATATTCAGAGCTGCCAACCGTTACGAAAAATTCGTATTTGTTACGAAAATCCGAAGGGAATACGAAAATACGAAAATGCCTTCCAAAAGTCCGAATTCATGAGAAATATCGTCTGCTAACTTTAGCATGTAGTAATTCAACTATGTTCGCTGCTACCGAATTCTACGTAAAAGCAAACAAAATAGGGAGCAGCGAAAGATTGGCTCAGCAGTGTGCATATCTCTTGCAGCTGCATGCGATATGCTTACTGGGATTTCACTGCAGACTAGGCCGGCGGTCCCGGCGCCGCTATGTGTAAGCGGCCGCTGGAGTTGAAGATAGTCGAGTCGCGAGGTGAAACATCGAAGGACGATTCAAAGTTTCAAACAGTGCGTGGATATTGACAAGGAATAGCGAAATCAGCAAAAGAAGACCAAGATATGGTCTCAGAAGTACATGTATAAGACCGAAGACAGTATCCAGTAAAGCAGTAGATCTGCTGTAGATCTATTTTGAAGTCAGAAAGAGGTATTCATCATGCATTTAGTACTAGGCTTATGTTATGACAAAAACAATTAATGCAACCAGCAAGTTTTTCAAGATGGCCACTTCAATACAAATTGCATTGCACATAAGTACTCTCTCACTTTGAATTATTCTTATAAAGCTCATTAATATTGTGATGCATCCAGAAATGTGTGTAGCAAAATTCGGGTTCATGCATGTTGAGCTGATTAATAGAAATTTGGCCTTAGATCACAAATTCTCAAGATTCAAATACAAAGATTACATAAATGTGGTATATCTAAATTAAACTCTATTCATTCAGAAATTTTCTTATGATATATTTTGCTAGAATCACCCCTTTAACAAATTTGAAATGTTTGTTAATAAAACCAAATGATACTAGCTGACCGCCATATCCCTCAGTCTGTGTAAAACATACATATATATCCAGGACATTGATGGAATAAAATCAGCTTTAGAAACAGTTATTTCCTGGACAAAGTAAGGGGAAATTTCCTATTGACCTGAAAGTAACCCTGATTATGGAGACAAAGACTTTTAATTAAACTGACTGTGACAACAATGCAGGATCATGATACAAGTGATTACGAGTCATGTGGTGTGTCTACAAATGCACTTAAGTGTGGTAAACCGCAATGGCAAACACCAATGTTAATGCAATTGACCCAAATAGGACTGTTTGCCGTCAATTTTTTAAGTGGCTCACGCATCACGATGAAGGCTGTAATGCCGACATCGGCTTGCCGTTCCCATTTCCAGTTTCATCTTTAGCTCATTAGCCTAATTTTTGTTGCTGTAGATTGCCGAACATTCACTTGATCCTGCCATCGCTGTACGGCGCCCCCTTTAGGCAGAAGAGTACGATGCCCTCGTTTCAGGGTTTGGGCATGTCTGTCTCTCCGACAGAGGTCATTTACATATCATTTGCATATGTCTGGATGATATAGGGCACTGTGTCCTTCGCTACATGTACATGTACAGCTGGATTGTCTGTCTGTCTGGTCCAGTTTAGATATTTTCAGTTGTCTGACTAACTCAATTCAAAATGCATGTCCTTAATTACAGCATCAACTGAGATACAGAAGGGAATTAACTCTATGTGAAACTTATATGAGTAACACCCCCATGGCTCTGAACAGATGATACACATATGAGTAACACCCCCATGGCTCTAAAAAATATGATAAACATGTAGAGTTAACAACTAAATTATTCAAACCCTACAAAAAAAATATTGTTTGTTTTGTAGTTTTTTAAGTTTGTGAAAAATATGTTTGTCCCAATTTATGTTTCTGGAGAATGTGACATATAAAAGCTTAAATCTTAATGAATTCTACAAAGGCCTTAATTCAACCAGTCCATCTTTCAATCTTAAGTTGCACAAAAACACAAAAACCATCAAACTTACAAGGGGTATGAATAATTTAGTTTATAACTTAATACATATCTGCATATCCAGGTACCATCACATCACATATAAAATGTGCCTTGATAATTTTATCACCATGACAACAAAAACACTGAAAGGGGAAAGAACCATTAATATTTATGGTCCAATCTCCATTTCAATGCTCTTGAAACTGATCACACTTTCAAAATCTATCTTTCCATTCCTCTATCTATCTCTGATATATCTATGCCTGATTATACACTGTCGCTCATAAAGTTGGAATATTTTTGTTTTACCCCAATTTATGGAATTATTTTAAAAATAATTTAAAAATAATAGATCTAGATAATAGTATACATTCTCAGATTTTTATTGTATAGGTCTACAAACCATCA
>BEXV01002356.1:25863-48752 GCA_003118195.1 Hemicentrotus pulcherrimus
TTCAGAAAGCCTTGCGATAATGTGACTTTCTTAACTTTAAACAGCATCTTAAACATCCGCCAAAATGATGTTTAAAACTAAATTGATACCACTACGGCGTATTGAAATGAATAAGGTCATTCTCATTTAATCAAACATTTCATCAAACAGGAGTGATATGTCGTTTTCCGTTTTTATCTTTTTGAAGTTAATTGGCTGCTAATAGCATTTTCAAAATACCGAAGCTCTTTTGACTCCACAGCTCACTTAACTACTAGAAATGGGCCTTATAATGTGGTCAGTTTTGGCCGAAAAGCTGCCAAAATGACCAAATCGTCGTGAGTATAGAGTTAATAATACATATTTTTGGAATCAGTTTCAAATTTAACCCCGGATAAACTATTCAAACCTTCCCACCGAAAATTCTGATTCAATCGTCCGGGGGTCTCAGTCAGGAAGAAATACTGTAAGCATACGTGACCATGGATTTTCTAGACACCCGGCCTAAACGAGAATTTCTTCTGAATCAAAAATATACCCTAAATGAGTGGTTGTTTCCAGAATACACACCCTAAACGGGTATTAACAAAAAACGTACTCCTGAACAAGTATCGTAAAATTGTAAGCCCTAGCATATTAAAGTGCGATTGGGATTACATTTACAATGTAAAATTAATCAAATTGCACCTCTGATCTAAATTTCACGATGTAAACATTTATTTCAATAGAGAAGCAATTAGGTTTAATGCACAGCCATCATAAATCCTTTTTTGACAAAAAGGATTACATTTCAAATTTGATCTAATTTATATAAAGTACATATAGTGTTTACAAAATGTACGATGATCATTATTTTACTATTCTACTATGCAAAAAAAAATATAAGCTACAGGCGTGAGACTTGGTCAGGGGGATATTTCACTAAACCCTGAAACTGATCTTAAAATCGATCCGATCGATTTTAGGGCCTAAATTGATTTGATGAAATAGTTCACAAGTATCGGTTTTAAGCTAGAACTGATTCTGCCTTTAAATTGTTTATTAAAATCGAAATCAATTCTAGTTGATGAAAAAAAAAAACCGTGGTCGGTATCGTGGGCACCCATCTTTATCTACCGAAAGTGTAAAGACCAACAGGCGGCGGCCGGTAGTCTCGCCAATAGNATATTTTAAAATTATACCTTGCATGTTTATACCATTTTCAAGTAACAGAATTAGATATTTTTAAATTCCTAACAATGTTAGCCAATCACTTTAAGAGTCGAGAACGGTACATCGAATCGTCTTCTTTCTATAATAAATTAATGAAACTTCAAAACTTCTGTGCTTCGCGCGGGAGGGGGACTTAATACAGATAAGGATTAAGGGTCGAGAAAGGTATACACGAATCGTCTTCTTTACGTCAAAGCTTCCGCGCTATGCGCAGGAGGGGCGGACTGAATTCAGACAAGGATTATGAGTCGAGAAAGGTACAACAAATCGTCTTCATTCAAAGCTTCCTCCCTGAACCCACCCCCCTAAGTGATTCGCACGCTTCGCGTGCTCACTACCACCCTCCCTAAAATGAAATCCTGGCTACGCGCTTGGCTGTCCCTACCGATTGAGCTAAAGATGAGTGGGTTTGCATGTTATTTATAACCCTATCACTAACCCTAACGGTTACCATGCGCACATGTGCTTGTTTCAATAGTCTCTTTCAAGACCTCGAAATAACCTTTGCGACGTATTTATGGTACTGGAAAAAAAAGACGCAGCCGGAGTGAAATTTAGAGGGTCAAGATTGTATACTGCTCCCACCTTTCATGTAGCATATGAAGGCGTCAACTTTTTAGTGCACCAGTGAAATGGGGATTTTGGCTTGCGTACAGCACGTAAAATATGTATATTTATATTTTGAGTATAGATGAGCTCTTTTCCTCTTATTATCAAATACCAAATATCGACCCGGACTAAGAGTGTAGAACACATGTCAAAGTTGGTGGGGGGGGGCGGCTAAACAAACTTTAAAAGGGTAAACTTGGGGCCAGAAACTGCACTGTCACCAGGATGTACATTAACAAATTTCAATTCAGTAAGGCAAAAAACGATAACCCCATTTTGTCATGTTACATCTCCGCCTTCATTCTCATTAGTAAAGATGAATTAATCTATCTCGCTGCTGCCAGATTAAAAAAAAAATCACAAGTTCAAACACCAATTACTCAATCCTACATAAGACTGCATCAGCACCATCACACATCAGTCATACAGCACAGAGTGCCTACGTCATCATAATCCCCACCATCATCACATATCTTTCACAAATTAAAAAAATGAAAAGAAAAGAATTAAGCAGTATTAGGTAATGTTGCCATCTATGGAATTATCAACATAATTGTTTATATAATGATCTTTTCAAATGCAACATAACATTAAATCAACAAATGAAAGGTAACAATGAATGAAGGGGCGTTGTGGTGTGCGCCTGTAATCCAGCTAACAGTGGAAGTTACAAACTGATTCAGCCGAGGACGCAGGTTCGAAACTGAGTCACGTCTTTCAGGTGGTGACGTTAAAAGTCGGTCCCCAGACGTAAATAATCATATCTGATTGACACACGTCTGTAAAAACCCAAATACACACACACACGGGGAGGGGGCTGCTGTCTCTTGAACGCTAATGTATGATCAAATCTCTTTGGTGAATCCACCATATTCAGCACTAAATGAGCTATTAAAATACAACCACTGGATTTATTTCATATTCCTAATGGCTTTATGGCAATTTGGTTCCGTCTTTAAGATAATTTCTCAGCTTTAGCTGGTGGTATGCGGGTAATTTTTTTGCTTTATCATAAATATTAATGAACGAAGACAAGGTACAATTCCATTCCATTATTTTCTCCAATCCATATAAAAGATAATAACAGGGTTCAGAGAAATCCGCCACTGATTAATGAAAGATCTTTTCATAATTATTTTCTTTTTCATTCAGCGGCCTGGATTTATTGTTAAGTTACCATAAATACATTCCACAATTTCCAATTTAACTTACCATCGATGAATAACATAATGTTTCTCATTGTCAATTTTAGGATATTAATCGTGACAATTTGAATACCAGAAATGTCTCTTGTGAATTTGACATAGCTTTATAAACAAAATTCTTTCCATGCACTTAGATCATCTTTTCATTTTACCGTGTCTAAGATGGTTCTATAAACGTCAGATATCTTCTTCTCCAGACACTGTATTTCGGTCACTTGATGTACCATAGCCTCCAACAGCTATACAGCACACTCAGGTGTGAGAGTAAAAGGGAAAAATGAAGTCCTGCATTCTCTGCTGGTTTACAAGACGTCTTTTTGCGATCTTCTTTCTGCTCATCTTTTCTCCTTCAACTAACCATTCTGTCGTGAGTAGCGCCGTTTGCCCTGAAGAATGCTCATGCTCGTTGTATATCATCAACTGCTACG
This sequence comes from Hemicentrotus pulcherrimus, assembly GCA_003118195.1. Classification (NCBI taxonomy): domain Eukaryota; kingdom Metazoa; phylum Echinodermata; class Echinoidea; order Camarodonta; family Strongylocentrotidae; genus Hemicentrotus; species Hemicentrotus pulcherrimus. The sequence goes on from BEXV01002356.1 coordinate 29,297, forward strand.
ACAGGTTGCTGACCACAGTACCGACTACCTATGTTTCGTCTAATGCTAGAGAGTTCGTCTTGAGTGCTAATCGCCTTACCGTCATCGACGATGAGACCTTCTCCTTACTCACTAACCTTCAGAAATTACGTCTGAGCCGCAATACTATACATACTTTGAAACCGCTAGCTTTTCGTGGTCTTAATCGTCTTATAGAACTCAGACTCAATAATAACCGTCTTGTTGATATATCCGCCATTCGTTATCTCCCAACTCTCTCTTTACTCCATCTCGGATCGAATTTCTTACAGAGATTTAAACCAGGAGATTTAAATGACGTATCCATTGCTAATACCTTGAATTTGGCGTTATCTAATAACTTTATTGCAAAACTGTCTTCATTGTCACCACCTATAAACTATATTAAAGCCATATCTAATGGCTTGACCATCTTCGATCTTCATCTAATGACTCATGCAGATAAATTGCGCCACGCAGATTTGAGTGAAAATCACATTCGTATCTTACCGGACCTGGGTAACCTGACTTCGCTAGAAAAGCTGATACTTACGGGGAATCCGATTCACGTGATCTTTCCGTCTAATCCTCCCAGAAGTCTGTACTATTTAGATATAAAATACGCCGATCTTTCGTTTGTCCCAGTATCATGGGTTGGTCACATCACTTATTTATATCTTGACGGGAATAAATTCAAATTCATACACGAAATTTTTCATAATAAAAGCAGCGACATACATACACTGTCGTTGGCAGAAAATCCTCTCCAAGATGTAAAAACCACTCCTCAATCAACAGATGCACAAGTGAGTGACATATTCACGATTGACCTACGTATGATGCCTAATCTTCAAAAACTGATTCTGATAAATGACAAAATCAAGCAACTACAAATATTGCACAGCAATCTTGTACTCGACAACATGACTAGCGATCATCCACACAATCTCACCTTCCTGTTTCTTAATCAAAACTCAATTACAGATATGCCATTTCTTAGAATATTCTCTCGTTTAAAGAGGCTGATTCTCTCTCACAACGAAATCCAGACGATGGATTGGGGACCCTCTGACCAACACATTAGACTACAGATCTTTGACCTGTCTTACAATCAACTTCCAATTCTAGAAAATTTTACACAACTGGATGCCCTCTCAAACTTAGATGTATCTTACAATCGCATACGGATGGTCACGATGGGAGCATTTAATGGTTCCTTTAACTTGATGTTTTTGAAAATCCGCGGCAACTACCTTACAAGGCTTTCTGACTTATCTCATTTGCCTAAACTTCTTTTTCTGGATCTCAGTGAGAATTCCATGGATTGTATCCTTCAAGACGATTTAAGTAACCTGACTAGCGTATTGTAATTGAATGTTGCAAAAAATAACATCACCAATGTTTCGATTCCAATTTACAAAAAATTCCGTTAATTAAACTTGCAAGATAATCTTCTAACAACATTAAATGAAATCGGAAATCCAATGATTTTGAACGTTGATAGTAACATGATTTCTAGTTTTCGATTTAGAAATTGCGATGAGCAACCGTTCACTTCCAAAGCAAGACTATCCAACAAAAGCTCGACAGATATACACCTTCCCATGACTACTAAGGAATTTCATTGTTCATACAACCGCATTTTATCTTTGGAAGAAAATTCGATATTTAATAATAGAAGTAATGAACAATGTGACACTTAATGTAAACTGAATACGATTATCTTAGATTGGAATATGATAAGATATATAACCCCCAATGTGTTTAGTACATGCAGACTGAGTACTTTATCACTCGAAGGTAATCCAATACACGTAATTCCCAGTGAGTATGTCACATTTTTAGCTACTCTTTCTTTATCACACACGAATATACTAACTACATCACTTTTGTCTACGTTAAAAGGCACATCCGTCAAGAACTTATCACTGAGCAACATCCCGATGTTTCGACATAACCCCGAAACCCTCAGTTTCGATCTTCCAGCGTTAAAGTCCATGTTGCTCCTCTGTAATAATGGTATAGTCAACATTCCTAACATGACAGCCCCTCTCCTAACGAGTCTGATTTTAAGTGAGAACAATATTGCGTTTCTACCCCGAGATGTGTTTCTTGGTATTCCGAGGGTCTAACATATCGACCTGAGTAGCAATCGCATCAAAAGTATCTCTGCCCAAAGTTTTACTTTTTGTATCTTCATCGAAGAGCTCAATCTGGAAAACAACCAGATCCAGCACATCAGTCATTCAGCGTTCATCAAGCGAGGTCATTTCATCCTACGACTGGGAAACAACCATCTCGTATCGATTCTACCAAGTTCTCTACCGTTGCTGTCTCGGACCGTCTATCTTGATCCGAACCCATGGCACTGTGACTGTGAATCAACAGCGCTTAGAAGATGGCTTTTGCTATCGGGCGTCCAGTTGTACCAGTGTATGAAGCCATCGAATTTCAGGAACAGAAGTCTCATAAGTCTGAGAGAGTCAGAGCTGTGTTCTGGTGAATTAGTTGACTTTGAATCATCAGGGGACATTCCCATCAACGAAACAAACAATGCATCTAACAATAGGAGTAATGAAGGAACGGCTGTGTTTTTGAATGAAATATCCTATATTTTACCAATTCTTGTCTCTTTCCGAGGAATATGGTGTTTTTATCTGTTAAATGCGATTTAGGAATCGGTGTTTCATATATTTACCTTTTATAGAATATTTGTTTGGCTTCTTCTAAGACTGACATCTAAATGTCAAAACATAATTTTAACAGCAACGAAAGCTTATATTCTTGACGTAAACTTGAATCCATCTTCTTATAATGATTTCGTGAAGGAGGGAAGACTGATTTCACATTAAACTAGAGTCTTAAATTGCCATTAAAGAGATTTCTAACAAAATAGAGGAATCTAGCATAGGCCTTCCCTACTATAGATGTTCACATTTTGTCCTCACTTTGAAATAACAAAGAAGTACGAATGTGTACTTTCCTTTTACAAAGCTATTTATTTTGATTGATGATAATTTCTTCTTCTATAGCCGTGTGTTCTTTGATGAAATCATTGTAAATCGAGGAGGATTAAGGAATAAAAATAGCTAGTTTTATATAGCGCTTTTCAGGACCGAAGGCCCTTTAAAAGCTAAGGAATCAGCTAAGTGATCAAGATCTAATGACTTAGTTCGAGAGATATTTCAGGGAATACTTTGCTCGTTAGTACTTTCAAACTATTTTGCTTCCCTACATTAACTAACCTCACTCTTTCCTACTTTGTCAGTTAGGGAATTCAGGTTATCACAATAATTTTGAACTCAAAATGTTATAGAACAAAGCCCTGCAGAAGAAGGTGAAAATGGTATTCGGACAGAATGATCTCTGGTGCTGCTACAGCCGCGGTTAACAATGATGGTGTATTTTTTAAGCAAATGTGTACCGTCAGCTCAGGCGTTGAGACATCACAGAGGTTATTGTGGGGCTATAATAGTTTTTGCTGGATATTCACAGCTTCACATGACCTTGTTTCAATCCACATGAAAGCTTTTGAATATTTTAAACAGCCAACAAACTTCTTGTTTCATGACATCCAAGTCCTCTCTGCTAACTAAAGTCCATTGCACCATATTACATGCATAATTAAGGTGCGTATAAGGTGTAAAAAGTAATCGTCCCGAACTGCACATGGAAACTCAGAGATTTACTTACCCCCAAGATTTAGAAATGCAAGAATTACATCATGTTGATAAGTTACATTGATGCTGTTAATAGAATTTCATGAGAAAAAATAGCAACCCAACTTACCCAAGTAACGTTTATCTATTTTTAAAGACATTTTAACGGGCACTATTAATACAGATAGCAATTTAAAACAAATTGAATCTCTCAAAGAAACTTTGACAACGAAAAGAAACGGGGAAAGTATTATACTTCAAGAATTACAATATGGTGAAAACCGTATCATCTTATATAACAAAGGAGTGTAGAAAAAAGAATTATTTAACTTATCGATAAAAATGATAAAATATTGAATATGGAAGAGGAAATTAGGAACGTTGTTGAAATATTTACGAAGGCCTTTATGGATTTGGAGAGGTACCAGCCTTTCGAGATATGTTACGCGACTTGGAAGAATTAGATCACAATAAGATTACAGATTAAAAAGTAAAGTAGTTGGGTAGAGAAATTCGCAATGTGGATCGTTACTTGAAACTTGGTAAATCACCTGGACAGAATGAGTTTACTGCAGACTTTTTCAATTTTTTTCTTTAGGATATAGGGATTTATTTAATGAGGAGTATGAACACAGCATAATAATGATTGTGGAAGATTTTCGCATTTTAAAAATTTGGGAATTATTTCTCTACTACCTAAAGGTAACATACCGCGCAATCTACTAAGAAACTGGCGTCCTATATCTTTGCTCAACGTCCAATTTATATGATTCTTTCTAGTTGCATTGCAAATAGAATAAAACCAATGTTTGACAAAAACATACATAAAGTTCAGAAAGGCTTTTTTGTCCGGTAGATACATTGGAGAGAATATCAGAATAATTTATGACATAATTTCTTATGCAGATTATAAAAATACTCGTAGGATATTACTTTTTATTGAATTTGAAAAGTCGTTCGATTGTGTTTCAAATAATTTTCTATGGAATGTATTATATTTCTTTAATTACGGGGATGAAATTATCAAATAGATCAAATTAATATATTCAAATTCTGCTTCAAGTGTGTTAATCAACGGTTGTTTAACAGCGCGTTTTAATATTAAAAGGGGTTGACGACAAGGAGATCTGCTTTCTCCATATTTGTTTACCGTATCCCACAAGATAAAATGTATAGTTATGGAAAACAAAGGATATATAATATTACAATACGCTGATAATACAATATCGTGTCTCGATAGTACAGACAGTTTACAGTTTACAGTTTATGCTCTATACAGATAAACCGGTGTGTTGGCTCGAGAGGCCGCGTCATTAACAAAAGACTTTAAAAGACGGGAGTTGCTGCTTCCTTGTTTTAGCGTTCGACAATAGGGGATAGAGTTTCGTTGATCTGGCGCTGCTCAGTGGCTCCCGGGCTCACGATCAATTGGGCAAAAAGAATTTTCATTTTTGGTTTAATTTGATAAAATTTGGAGTGGACTTTAAAAGATAATTATTATTATCATTATATTGTGTATCGATGGCTTGAAAAAACCTGTGAATGTTGATTTACATCAGGTACATGGGACTGACATATCGTTGATTAACGGGGAATTCATGATGTATTTAGGAATATATTTTTGTATTGATCTAGAAAAGCTTCCGGATTTCAACTACGACAAAATATTCAATAAGCTAAAAAGACAAATGATATCTTGGCCAAAACGTAACATTTCCGATTTTGGTCGCGTGGTCCTAGTAAAATCAATGCTTGTTGTTGAATTCATGTGAAGACGTTACCCATTTAATGTACGCTTTCTTACGAACATTATCATAATTGAAATGGGGTTAGGTGATATATATTTTGTAATATTATCATTAACGCTAAAACTAATATTGGAAAGAACTTTTCCAAATACTAGTTATTTTGTCCGCCATGTTCAGTGTACTACTCCTTTATGGCAAGCTATTTCTATTTGGTATAATTCTGAGGTGAAAATTTGAGGAAAGGGTAATTTTTTAAAGAACGTTGGGATTAAGGAATTTCGATTTATAAACGATTTATTAGATGATCAAAGACATATTTCAGTAAAAGTAGAGTGTTTTAAAAGTTTGCAGTCAAAATACGGCTTCTTCATTATTACGCACTTTGTCAAATCATTAAATGCAAATACAAGTCCCAATTGGAAAGTTGTATTAGACCTTTATGCTCTGCATATATTTCATGATTGTTGAAAGATACACAAGGATGTAGACATAATATATATCAAATAATTTTAAAAGAAAAGGACGATCATTTGAACAAATAATATATGGCATGCAGATGGATTATTATTTCATGATAAATATATGCAATATTATGTCAGGGTTATGTTTCGCTGTATACAATGCCGCATACAACAGTTCGGTACTTTCAGTACAGACTTTTAAATAGGATACTATATTTGAATAAAGATCTTGTGAAAATTAGAATAAATCTGAAAAAGAACTGTTCCCTTTGTGGAAGAGATGAAGAAGAAGGTGCATTTTTGTTTATACTCCTGTAACACCTGTAACATGACCAAATTTATTTGGAGTCGTTTGACTAACTGGTTAAACATTGTACACGTAGTAGAATAAAACTGTCTTCGAAACATGTTTTGTTAGGTTTCATTGAGAAACGAAATTTTGCTTTAAACTGTATAATAATTTGGACTGAACAACAATTATATTTTTATCGAATACAAAAATCTGTACCGTCCTTTCAGACAACAAAACGATATATCAGGAATAGTAACACAAATGAAATGCAGGTTAGCATACTTGCTAACAAAACTGATAAATTTTGAGAGAATTTTGATCGTTAAGTATTATTTTATTATTCTACGTTCTGTTTACACAGTATTATTATTATCATATTATTATTATCAATAAATATGCTACGCTTTCATTAATTGCTTATTACTGTTGATATTCATTATGTATATCTTATTCTGAAGTATTATATGACATTCATTTGTATATGTATTCAAATATATTATTCAGAGATTGATCAATGAAATGGTCCAAAAAATGGAGAACAAAAATTAACGACTCCATGACAAGAATATCCTTGAACAAGGGATTCGAGAGAACCTAAGATTGCGTCATCACTACAAATGTCAATAAGCCTATTCAAATGCGCAAAATCAATGTGAATACGTCAGCAATTTTGTTTTGGACTGACAACTCAACATACAGACATTCATTGCCTCAGCTCAATCTTGACACAAGAGGATTTGAACAACAATTTTCTTAAAGGCTGCTGCTCATTCATCAGTGGCAGGAGAGTTATGCATAAGGTATTATCGGGCAGAATAATCATTACACTTTGAAATAAGATATAATTCAAAGTCACACGGGATTTCAATTTTTGATAGGAATCTACCAAAGATGGGTATAATGCTGTGTATACCTACTGTATATGTCTCAATAAACCCCAATCAGAAATATATTGCATGTTTGTAGTTTCATATTTCGAAAATCAGTCGCACGTCATGTAATCAAACTCCGGGCGAATTTTGGCCCAAATTCCGTGGGAGCTCGTGTGACATACGCAAATGACGTCGCCAAAAAATCGTCACAATTTTCTTTGAATCGCTGAATCCCCACAATCGCCAAATGTTTTTCGCTTTGTGAGATACTACCCTTACTTATTGGCAATTACACAGAAAACAGAAAAATAGAGTTTATTGATGTTTAAACACCTTTCCCCATTTCAAGTACGCAATGCTATCATGACGTATGAGTAGTAAAGACATTGCCGTTTTAATGTTTTCGACTGAAAATGTGTTTCAATGAATCTATGTCTACGATTATAATGATGCTTCATTTAAAGTTGATACTCCGTTATTGTTTGTTTGTTTTGATGGAGAATAAAAGATGAGCATGCCACTACACATTTCACTATGAGAGCCGAATCGGCTACATCACTCTCTTTGGCGTCTAAATAAACAAAAAAGGATGGGAAGAGAAAGAGAAGAAGATAGGAAAATGAGAGAGAGAGAGAGAGAGAGAGAAATAAAAATTAAGAACATGTAAACGAAGACTTCAAAAGAAAGTAGAACGGTACAAAAAAAAAACACAGTTCTATAACATAGACTTTAAGAGAGTAAGAGAAATCATAGGGGCTGTGTGACTTTTAAGAAAAAAAAATCACAATTTCCAACGGACATCTGGAAGGCAAATTGTTAAAAATATAAGATCTTCACGGGACTCCGTCCCCCGGACGCCTGCAAAAGGCTATGCCCCTGCATCCCGCAAGGGGTCTTAGATAGAGGTGGTTCCCAAGACTACCCTTTGTTTTATAAATTTGTCCTTAAAACAGAGTAATTGTGAAAAAGAGAGAATTGATTTCCAACGAAATAAACCAATAAGGAAAATCCAAATTTCAAAGCATACATAAGAGTTTCTCTTGCTAAAGATGGCTACCTTAAATTCGAGCCGTCTGAAGGCTACGCCCCTTGACCGGCAGGGGCTCTTTCCGTGTAACTCACAAGAGAACCTAAGGTGGACCCCTTGACCCCATCCATAAAGATAGAAGTGGTCTCCAAAGATAACCCTTGTATAAAATTGTCATGAGAAGAGAGTGTGTGTTTCCATCGCTCAAGACGGATAACTTGAAGGTTCTGAATCGCTAAAACTCGTGAGCGTCCGGGGGCTCCTCCCCCATGGTCCCTTGCATAGGGCCCTAAGACGGGCTCCTGGAATCCATCCAGAAGGGCCCAACCAAAACGCGTACGTTTTCTTTCGCCCCTCCTTTTTTTTGAAAATCCTAGATCCGCCGATGCGTTGAAAACAAAATAATACAGACAAATATCTTTGCATGGCAAAAGATGTATCAACATCAATTTATTTACATCACGATAACTCCTGGCGAAAAACGCAATGATCTTTTTTTCAAATTTGTTCATTTACTTAACATCAAATGGTCCATTTTACGAAATAATCATTGCGACACAAGAATTAAAGGCCATCAAAAAATTAATACAATCAAGGACATATGATCGACAAAAGATTATGGGTAAAGATTTATGATAATAATTTTCATTACAATCTCTTGAGAAAAACAGTGATCAAAGATCCTTGATTGTACATGTATGATACTAACATCATTCTTGTTAACAGTAATACATACCAAGGTAAACATAAATTAAAGAGAGAGAGAAAGAGAAAATAGTCAAAATGGATTGCTTATAACATAAAAACGCTATGAACAAAAAATTGTTGTTCGAACTCTGCCTATATATAAAATATGTTGTTCGAACATCTGTTAACATTTCAGATGTGAATTTTCTTTCTTCATGCCTTGTGCACAACAATAGTTATGTGAAATATGTACCGCTACACTTTTACAGTTTATTTCATAATGTATTTTTCATATAATTATGTTAGGACTTTTAATTATACTAAAAATTATACATTTTATGATTTTCTTTTTTTTTACAAATTGGAGGTAATTTATTGGTTTAATAGTTCATTTATCTTTGGTTCATGGCATCTTCGACTTTTCTTTGTATAGACCTTTCTAATCAATGAGAGATATTATATCTGTACAGCGGTTTAACAAAATTTGTCTCGGGACATACTAATTGCATCAGTGTTATCAAGCATTCGTTTTTAGTAAACAACTCATACGGGTTATGACCTATTAAAAGAAAAAAGAAAGAAAATATTCACTAAATAAATGTAAGGAACATAAACAGACATTGTTACTATGATTTGATATTATGTTTGATATAACCTAACGTCTAGTAGGGCAATCAACTTGAAGCAATCATCAGGTGGAAAACATAACGTTTAACAAATGGGAAACATATAAACGTCAATATAAAGCAGAAGTCTGTCCCAGATGTGTGATCCCGTCCGAAATGTACCCGGCAAAGTTACTTTATCAGCCTAACAATAGCTGGTAAGTTTTCCCACAAAATACCCCCCCCCCAAAAAAAAAAACAAAAAACAAAAAAACAAAAAACAAAAAAAAAAACCGCTAATTCAACTCCAGGAAGTAATATGAAGACAAATGTGATCAAAATATTTGTCGGGATAGGGTCGTCGGATAAACCGTCATTTTGAAGTCTTGCTGTGCAGTTCAGACACTATCTTCATTCCTCAATCACATCACTAAATCGATTTTAACCCGACATCAATCCGACAAGTTCTTGGCCATTCGTATTAGCGGTCGGTCTGCATTGAGTCGGTCTCGTTGGTATGACCGAGGTATTAGAGCAAAACCATTCTGATTAAAGGGGTGAAGCTACAGGGGGCATGGGGGCACCAATAGAGCGGAATACAACAATAACAAGAAAAAAAGGGGGCTAAAAAGAGAGGAGGAGAAAGAGAGATGGGGAAAAAAAGACGCGAAAAAAGACGCGTATCCCGCCTGCACCCCCTTTTGTAAAGTGGCATCTCAATGAATGGAATCCGCTTTGCATACACTATGTTTGACACCCCTCTAGCAAGCTTTACATTTGCAAAGAGAAACTTTATTTTTCGAGAGCGATACAAATATTTGTAAACTGATCAATTCACATTGTACTCAACATTGGAAACTTTACACTACCCCCTCGATAAAAAGAGACAAGAATTGGTAAAATATAGGATATTTCATTCAAAAACACAGCCGTTCCTTCATTACTCCTACTGTTAGATGCATTGTTTGTTTCGTTGATAGGAATGTCCCATGATGCTTCAAAGTCACCTAATTCACCAGAACACAGCTCTGACTCTCTCAGACTTACGAGACTTCTGTTCCTGAAATTCGATGGCTTCATACACTGGTACAGCTGGACGCCCGATAGCAAGAGCCATCTTCTAAGCGCTGTTGATTCACAGTCACAGTGCCATGGGTTCGGATCAAGATAGACGGTCCGAGACAGCAACGGTAGAGAACTTGGTAGAATCGATACGAGATGGTTGTTTCCCAGTCGTAAGATGAATTGGCGCTGCATGATGAACGCTGACTGACTGATGTGCTGGATCTGGTTGTTTTCCAGATTGAGCTCTTCGATGAAGATACAAAAAGTAAAACTTTCGGCAGAGATAATTTTGATGCGATTGCTATTTAGATCGACATGACGGATCCTCGGAATACCTAGAAACACATCTTGGGAAACAAACCCAATATCGTTCTTACTTAAAAACACACTTTCGAGAAAAGGCGCTGTCATGTTAGGAATATTTACTATACCGTTATCACATAGAAATAGCATGTATTGTAACGCAGGGAGATAGAAACTGAGAGTTTCGGGATTATGCCGAAACATCGGGATGTTGCTCAGGGAAAGGTTTCTGAGAGATGAATTCCCGTTCATGACAGACCACGAGGAAATGTTGCCTAAACTCGTGTGTGACAAAGAAAGAGAAGAAAGATTGATGAAGTATAAACTGGGTAGTACGTGAATTGGATTACCTTCGAGTGACAAAATCCTAAGATGGCAGGGACTAAAAGCACCAGGTTCAACATGTGTTATTCTATTCCATTCTGCAAACACTACATTTAAGTTGCACGTTATGTTACACGGTTGTTTATTCAGTGTGACTGGACATGTCGAAATTGCCGGCAAGGAGGTGAGAAGGTTGTAAGAGCAATATAGTTCTTCGGAATTCATCGGAAGTTCAATGTCGGTCAGTCTATTGTAATCATATATCAAAATATATCTCACTCGCTGTTTCTGCATAAAGATTGTACTCATGCTGGATATAATGTTACCTGAAACATTAAGGTTACCGGGATATCCGAGCATATCGTCCAGAGCTGTCAATAAATTATTTCCCAAGTTTACCCTCGTTATACTGAGGTTTATTGGAAACGAAACGTGTGTTATATAATTTTGTGCAAGATTGAGACTTGACAAGAAAGTATAGTTCCTTAAATCAATCTCAGACACTGCTGTTATGGAATTTTTACTGAAGTCTAGATATTGAATTTTAGGCAAATAAGAGAAATCTGGAGGATCTGTTAAATAGTTCCCACACAAGCGCACAGCTCTTAGGTTAAAGGATCCTTTAAATGCGTCATGTGACACTGTTCGTATTTGGTTGAAAGATACATCTAGATTATCGAGCACGCTCATCTTGGTGAAATTTTGCAGGATGGAGAGTTGGTTGTGCGAAAGTCGTAATGATAAAAGATTATGATGATGATCGAAAGGTCCCCAGTTCATATTCTTAACGTCGTTGTAACAGAGATTTAGAGTTACCAAACTAGGAATCTCTCTAAGAAACGAAATATCTGTTATTGCATTGTGATTAAGAAACAGAAAATGAAACTTGTTTAAATTGCAACTATCAATTTTGAGACTAGCCGTACTATCGAGCATATGATTACGTTGCGTTAAGCGGAACTGCCTGATTTTGTTCGTACTTAGATCCAGTGTTGATATATCGGGTAAAGCACACATGTCTAAGGTAAAGTTGCTAAACAGCTGTGTATCTGCTAACGAGAGATGGTGAAGGTGTGGTGAAAAGGGAATGATTTCTACCTCTCTAATTGGGTTCTTAGAAAGAGTCAACACATGTATGTTGTTGCTCTTATTACGAAGTATATCTTGTAAACATTGCAGGCGATTTCCGTCCAGGAACAGATGGGTAACTGTCTTAATCCAGGATTCGGGGACAAACGAGAGACCTGTGTACTCCAAGTGCACATTGGTCAATGAACTGTACCAAGTTGATTGAAAGACCACATGAATCGGATTACCTGTAAGAACCATGGTTATTAGAGAGGTAAGGTTCCCAAGATCTGGAAGGGAATGTATCTTATTTTTACTTACATCTATTTTGCTCAGTTGGCCTGCACGACTCATGAGGTGAATATCAAAGACGTTCAGACCGCATGATGAGGCTCTAAGATTATTTGTAGATACCGACAACGCAGACAGACTTGACAAGAAGTTGTAAGACAGGCTCAATATCAATCTTGCATGAGTAGTGGCGACCTCGTGAAAATCTTCAGGCGCAAACTTTTGCAAGAAATTTGTTTCAAGATTGATGATTTCGAGAAATGGGAGATTACGTATGACAGAAATATCCACAAGACGATTATTCTTTAGATTGAGTTCCAGGAGTCGACTAAGACCTAGAAAAGCTAGCGGTTTCAAAGTGGAAATTGCATTGTTGTTAAGACGTAAAACTTGGAGGTAAACCATTGTCGAGAAGGTTTCATCTTCGATAACGGTGATGTGGTTAAATGACAAAATAAACTCTTTGGCATGTGTAGTAATACTGTCAGATGGCACCCTAGTTAGAAGTTTGTTGTAACAGTTGACAACAGAATTCCTGCATGAACACTCTTTATTACAAATCGATGTGCTTATGACATTATAATAACTCAGATGAGAAAGAATCAGCCAAATTGTGAACAAAATACGCCAGCCTGTAAATCGGAGGAAAATACTGGAATCCATCCCTTTCTTTTGATAACGGTGACAATTTAGCATGAGAATCCAGTGGAGAAAAGGGTGAAAAGAAGATGGAAATACAAAATTGAGACATTAACTGCCCCGTGGAGTCCGTGACAAAATAGTAAAGCATGCCGCTTATATATAGGGGGAATCTAAGCTAGGATTGCAATCCGTGACGTCAGTATCAATATTGAGCAGGTGTTTCTTTAAGAATCCGTCCCACAATCAAGTGGAGATTTTATTCCAACGGTGTTACAGTTGATAACACTTTAATGCCATAAGCAAATATGTTTTTTGTAAAGGATTTTTTAAGAATTTAGTTGTCAAAACCCGAAAATTTTATTTTTACTGAGATTTTCCAGAGCTCCCTCACTTATTTTGCTTGAATATAATTATGTTAAAGCACATCTGCGACCATCGGCAATCCATTTGGAAAGATTTAAAGTGGGCGATCAGTTGCCAATCGGTTGCAGACTTGCAGGGCAGTTTCGGATAGGTTGCCGAATGTCTTACGAAAAATAAAATCATCACAGATTTTCGTAAACTAACTTGTGACCGCTCTTGAAAATACTGGCGAATGTTTGGCAGTTGTTCGGCGATTGTTCGGCGATGATAAACAACCGTTCAGAGGTCAATTGCCGATGTTCTTACGACGGTCGACAAGCTTTAATAATGGGATGTGTATAAACAACGATGCAAACTAGCATTGGAAACACTTCGATTTCACGCTCATAATTAGAAAAAGTATATCTCAAACATGTTTAAAGGTGGAGTGATTTAAAAAATATTTGCGCTCTGTGATGTTTCTTCACTTTCCTAAATTATATTCATGATTTTCATGAAAAAATAGAGAGAGGAGACAAAGGAAATTGTTAGAAAATGGAAGCTAGAAAGATGATAGTGAAATTGCATGCAAATAACAGTGAGAAGGCAGTAGGCCTAGTTAATGAAAAATGAATGGAATTGGGAAGTACGCCTAGTATGTAAGGAGAGGGGGAAACCTGTTCAAAAATAAGAAATATTCTGTCCTGCATCCAGCTATAAACCGTTTATAGTAGGTAGAGCACCCCAAAAATAGGAATACATCACATGTATCTAATTTTGATTTTGTTTATAAAAGATGTCATTGAATGCTTTATTTTGCTACTTAAATTGTCAAAATCGGGTAAGCGGTTCCTGAGAAAGAAAAACAAAATATCGATTATTCATATAATGGAAAATAAGGGGAAATGACCTTTTTCCAATTTTACATGTTTTTTTTTTTTTTTTAAGGTATTGCAAAGCCAATTTGTTTGCATTTTCTGAAAGAAGGTGGTGCTTCAAAGTAAATTCAGTATCAATGACCAGACTAGTTGTATTTTAACACACACAGTTGTCAAAAATGTTAATTTGTTCAACTTTACACAATCTGCAGGTGCAGAAGAATGTCCCCCAAAGTGACTAGGAGCAGCTAATTAATATGCACATATCTAATATCAGGACTTTGTAAATGATCTGTTCAGCTGAAACTTTACAGCAATGTTTATCTTGGAGAGTATTTTGCATCTGCGCAAATAAGTAATTTGTTTTAAAATATGCAAATAAGCTAAATAGTAGCTAATTACAATTAATATTAAGTTTAGTCATTTTACCGGGCCGCTGCCTGAGGAAAAAATAGTTTATTTTTTTGAATAGATAAAACATCACAGAAGCTTTGTTCTAGGTAGATCAAGAAACAGTGTTAAAAAAAAAAGCTGAAGTTTCCTTTTGTTTTTCTCGCTCTTTTCTTTCAATGGAAAAGTATCAAATGGACTGAATCTGTGAAACAGCAGTAATACAAAAATGTTAGAAGCAATTCTAGAATTTCCAAAATTTCCACAATTTATTTCTTTGCTGGTTGTTCGACGAACGTTTTGAGATTATTCGGCAATTGATCAAAAGGGTACACCTGTACCCCTACTAACCACCTTGCACCGCACATAATTATTTGAGCCCAATGTTTCGCTTTTTATAGTAAGTAATACATAAAGAAGAAGAGTAACAAAACAAAACAAAAACAAAAAAGAAAAGAAAAAATAGAGAGAACTGTCCATATTATTCATTTAGAATCTTCATGTATATAATCTGTTTTTCATTGGTTTTCGGACAAAATTAAGCCTTTTGCTCGCCAGCCACTGAATTCTTTAATATTAATTAAAAGTTTAGCTTTTAAAAATCCAATTTATTCAAATCTAGTTAACAAAAAAAGTAAATCTAATTTTAAAGGAATAAAAATCCTAAGAGAAGAGGCGTAAATATTCATTTCTGAATGACAAACGCCTATAAACTAAAACAACAACAACAGCATATCATTTATTTTGTCGATTAACTGGCGACATTTCCCCAAAAGAAGTTAGCTTTTTAATTGTCGGCAACTACTAGGGACCAGTCGGTAATCAGTCTGAGAACTGCCGTCTATCTTTGGAAGACCGAGAAGACCTGTCCACAATCAGTTTGGTCGGAAAAATGTTTTCGATGAAGTAGCGTAAACCTCCAGCCGACCAAAATACTCCAGAGATCACTGACAACCTTATAAGACTGCCCAAAAACTCTCTGCGACCTCTGACAACTAAGTCCCGACCGGTGGTTGTCGGGAGTCGGCCATCAATCGTATCCCAATGTGACTTAAGCCTAAGTTAAGGAGATCATTCTATCAAGTATGTTGTCATAAACTTAACTTTAAAAGTCTCATCTATTACTGTACTGAGAAAAGAATAGTGTATACTCTAAGACTCCATCCATTTGCGGTATTTTATTGAATAACATCTGATCAGTTGCGACGAGACATCACAAAATCATCTTTATAAAAAAAATTGCTGAGAAGATGATAAGAAAACTTTATGGTCCACGTATGTAAATAAAATAGCCCGTAAATTAAATACAGTTGTCATCGCCATTTATATTGCTGTAAAACATGCAAATCCTAAGATCTTACGATTTTCGCTCGCCCACTTTGCTCGATTGCAAATGAATAATATTATGACCATTACACACAAATGCAAAAGAGTTTATTATAGAACCGTGTAAAGGTAGAAACGATCCTCATATTATTATGTCGAAAAGGATACTCTCTAATGTATATTTGTTAAAATACGGGGTCTAGAGTCTTACTTAATTTGTCCCGCGGGCCAGAAATATTAACGGATCACTGCGATGAGATACATACATAAGCGTACGGGGCCTACTCTTGCCCGAATATCAATGTCCTGGTTTCTCAATTGCATAATCAAGCGAAGTGATAAAAGTTTTTTTTTCTCACTTTGTTGCATGAGCAGATATGAAATTTCGTCATTAAATATATATGACAGTAAAACAAAACAAAAAAGACACAAAAGATACGAAGAGACCACCTCACTACCTAAATATGGTTATTTCAATATTATCAGGGGGNCCCCCCCTCGCGCCTCATAGGCTTATGTATAATTACAAAATGGAACCATCTAGGGTCATTTCCAAAATACACCTCTCCGGTTAATACATTCTGAGTAATATTCATCCTCATTTGTTCATCGAATGATGATTTCCAATCCTACATAGGATATGGTGACAGATAGTTATGATTTTGCTTTCATTTGATGTAGCACAGTGGCATAATCAGGATTTTTTCCAAGGGGGGTGTTTAAAAAACATTAAAACATACATAAAACATACACATAAAAAAAACTCGAGGGGGGGGGGTGTTAACCCCAAAACCACCCCCTGCGTACGCGCCTGATGTAGCACAAAAACGAGCCTAACCGTTTTTTATCTCGATATTTTTGGTGGACCTCATCACATCGTGGGCTGCTATGAACGGGGCAGTTAATGTCTCAACCTTGTATTTCCATCTTCGTTTCACCCTCTGTATTTTGAACTTTTTGTTAGTTTCCTTTCACTTTAAACAACGCTACGGCGCACCCTATACTAAATAACAGTTAAACAGGATAACACTTTAATTCAACTTTCTAATTGCGCCTAAACCTAACCTAAAACTGAAATTGCACCCGAACCCTATAGTACCTAACCTTATAAATTGTAATATGCGGTCAGGAGCAACTGTCGAATCAGCGAGGGGTAGCACAGTCGACCCATGTCTCCTCCTCTGGAAACTCGATTGGCTTTACACCCCTTCACATTTTTTTTTTAATCGTGCACATCCCCTTTACAAAATGTTTCCACCATTTCTGTAGCCTCCGACGAGCTGAGTAATTATACTGGTATTGGTGACTGATGATACTCTTTCATCAATTTTCAAGGCAGATTTTCACATTAAAAAAGATAGCTTTCTCTTATTATTCCTAAATGGCTGGCCGTTACACAACGCATAGTTAATCCAACGTACAGTGGGGAAACTCCACGATCTCCAACTCAATGGTCAGTCTACCCTGTCGATGACTGATCAATAAATAAAACACAAAATAAAAGTATACATGCGCATTTGATAACACGGAGACGTACCGGAGAATCATCTCTGCACTCAAAGGCGTATAAAAGATACTCAATTAATGAAAACAAACAAAAGCTACCCCAAAACAATATAGGAGAAAATCCCATTGATTTGAAATTTACCGACAAGTACATATGAGAATCCTTTCATGCTAAAAATATATATAGTAGCTGGTAAAAACAAAATCAGTTCATACTAAAATATTCCAACTAGGGCAAAACGAATAATCCACCAAGTAATTGAAAAATGTCCAAAAATTATTGATTATAAAAGAATCGTTTTATGACCTGAATTGTATTCTATGAATTATAATGAGGCGTAATGAAAAGAAAAAAAGAACCAGGATCTGTCACATATTTGTGTAAAAACAATACCAATTTAAAAAAAAAGAATTACTAAGACAAATTGAAAAAAGTAATCCAGGGTGCAAGTATATGTAAAAACTACAATTAAATAAATGCGTCTCAGGTGGTTCGTCAAATTAAGAAGTACAATTATACAAGACCGTCCGGTAATTTTATTCATAGGGTTTCTGTATTTAAACAAATTAAATAAGAGCAAGGATCTGAGACTTTCAGTGGGATAATGCGACAATTCTATGAATTTTAATGAGGCGTAATGAACAGAATAAAAGAATCAGGTTCGTCTGAATAACCTCAAGTTAAAAAAGAAAATATTTCCCCCTTAGTAATCATTAAGCACAAAGCTGATTTACATTTCTTATATGAAATGTAATTTCGTCGAATTGATCTTCTTCAATTTCCGTTCTAGAATTTACTAAGATGATATACTTTATCTTTTTCATTACTTTCAATCCATTTCACTAACAACGATCCAATCCCCTCAGATCCTTGCTCTTATTTAATTTGTTTAAATACAGAAACCCTATGAATAAAATTACCGGACGGTCTTGTATACTTCTTAATTTGACGAACCACCTGAGACGCAATTATTTAATTGTAGTTTTTACATATACTTGCACCCTGGATTACTTTTTTCAATTTGTCTTTAACAGTTATTCTTTTTTAAAAACTGGTATTGTATTTACACAAATATGTGACAGATCCTGGTCCCTTTTTTTTTTTGCTTGGTATTAGAAAAGCATGATGACTTAATATTTTATAATATGGAAGTTATTTAATTGTAAAACGCCTATGAATGTATTTTTGTTCTACTTCTTCTTCTTCTTTCTCTTCTACTTCTTCTTTCTATTATTATTTTGTATTTATATTTTGTATTGGTATATGAAATCTGACTAGCAGCACAGACTGAATGAGTCAGTTTACAACTAGAATAAAATAATATATACAAATGGACGTTAACAATATTTTATACCTATATATATCTCAATTCATTTACTAGGAATGGTACATTGAACACATAACGTCTGTGAACGCTCTAAAAAAAAAGGAATATGATCGAGGTAAAAGGAATATGATGGGGGTGAAACATGTACAAAAACGGGGAGAGTGTATACCTATAGACATGATTCTGTTCTTCCATGAACCATGCACATTCTACAAAGATTATTGTATTCGTCTTAAATGAAAATTTCAAGAGTATGAACAAAACATCTGTGGGGAAAATACTCAAAATATGTCCCCCCCAAAATGAGCACGGTACACAATGTAAAAGAAAAAGGAAAATTGAAATAGTTCAACGACAAAATAGATATGACAGTCAATCTCTACTACAATATTGTTTTATTGATAATTTCAAAAATGTTGTCAATATCAATTATGAAATGCATGTACAACAAATAAGTGTAAAATGTGCCCTTTTTACTGTGACATGACCCAAAAGATCATACCTTTTGTGTATATCGAATGATGTATTCTATGTCTTAGTTTCATTATGTAAATGACAAATATCAAAAGTACATTAAACAATTTTTTTCAAATGATCTAGAAATGATTTGAGGCATTGTAATTAATTCAGACACGACTTTGGAAG
>BEXV01002356.1:48776-59684 GCA_003118195.1 Hemicentrotus pulcherrimus
CCCCTCCTGTCCATCACAATATATTTTTTTCAAAAGAGTTCTTGTAGTTTTGGAGTTCCTTGCTTATATATTTGTTTTCTTCTAATCCCTAATAAATTCATAAAAATTTCTTTAAAATATCTGAAAGGCATGGTCTTTGAATGTCAATAAATATTCACATGTACTGTTATGTATTTGACTGATACATTTATGCATGAATAATGCTGCTGACAAGGGAAGAAATGGACAAAGTAGTAAAGTAATACGCAGTGCTTATACAGGTCAAGGAGTGTTCTTGAAGCATCAACATCTACATGTTTATCACATAAACACTCGCTTTTCATTTAACATCTAATATCTGAGTAGAACTACTGAGATCAATTAAAGTTAAATAGGTAAAAGATCAAACAAAGGCAATTTTCTGTTATACTGATAATATAAATGTGTGAATTTTAATTTAGAAACAATTCCAACTGTGAGATATTCAAAGTTGAGTGCATCAGCTCTTACGTACGTTATCTATTAGTAGACAAACCATTTAAGAAAAAAAGGTTTTAAAAAGAAATAAATTTTTCAAAAATATGGAAAAGCTATTTTGTTCGACCCCTTTGACTTATAATCACACTAAAACGTTAATTTAAATATTTTAAAAGGTCTTCAAATATAGACGTCATACCCAATTTGTTCACGTATATTGTCCTGCTTAAGGTCATTTGGTCTTTTATGATAACAAAATAAACAATGTAGTATATTCTACTAAGCAAGATAATTACATCAAAATAAATACAATCATCTATTTATCATAACAAAATTAACACTTTATTCTATTCTATAATAAGAGAAATGTTAATCTAAAATGGCAAGACCTTTACCTTGATAGATAATGTTCAGTACAAAATACTGGTTTTAAACATTCATTTTTCCTTGTTCTATACATCAATTCAACGCAACAAAAGAAAAAAAAATAGAAAAAAGTTCTTGTTTTGTTCCATCTGGTTGGAATCCACAACACAGTTTAGATAGTTGTTGTCTATAAAACTTCTTCATTTGCTTTGAAAATCTAGACACATTTTACTTGGCAAGGAATGCTAAGCAACAGAAGCTAGAATAAAAAATCTGTTTTACATAAGTTCCTGCTGATTTTTAAGTTAATTGTCACACATTTGCCACTACACAATTTGTTCCACTATTCTTAACTACAATTCTATTATTACACACATACATTGTTCATAATTGCATAAAATGTGAGAGCTGCCATTGATTTTGAATTCATTACAGCTTATTTAAGATCGATTTCAATCCCCCCTCAATACATAAGAGATGGGAGATTGTGCGTTTGTGAACCATTAAGATCATTAAAATATGTTTATTTGATAGGGGTCCAGGATACCAAAACCCTTCTACTGGTTGAACTAATTACCTCAACCTACTTGAGTCATTTACTTATGGTTGGTAGAAAGTTTTTAATTCATATTTTTCATACTTCAAGTGGTACTGCTATGTCCTTTTACCTCATAATCATATCTTCCCATCTCATTTTGCTATGTCAATCAATGCCAGAACTAGTTACAAGTATACACCACTAATGGTTCCTCAGACAAGATATAAATGTAAGACTTAAAATCTACAGTTTGTATTTACATGCATGTTCCTTTTGTTCGTTATTGCAGAAAATAAAATAAGGTGATACTGAAAGTGAAACTTATATCTGTACATTGACCTCTATGAACTTTGACCTATGCAGTAAAATGGTGACATACTAGTAATACAAAGGACGAAATTCATGACTCACAGGGCTCTCTACATGTAGCGATGAGAGAGAGGCATCGATTGACGGTCTGCGCGACACATGCTCTGGCGACATCATTGCTCCCCAGTCAATTTCTAAAACTAATTGAAGTCCTCACTTTAACTCTAGAACTAACACTATTATATATCTCAACCCCATAACTAATCCTTAACTTATGCTAAACCCTAATCGGGTTACGCTTAATGCTTGATGCAAATGTCTCTCGAGCACAAGTAGAAACATTCAAAACAGGCGAATGGATAGACACACAACCCCAAAACATGATGCCTCTGGAATCACCACTCTTTGGTGGAGGCATGCAAATGTAATGTAGAAAAAATGGGATCTACATCACTACTTAATCATCCGAACACATTTTTTTCTTAGGAACAGGTATCCTTGTTCAATTCCTCTCAGTTTATATCAATGGGGTATCCAGATGCTCACAATATGCAAACAGATTCAAGCATGATTATAATTATATGCTGTTCTTGTATAGTGCTTTATATCTTATTATGATATAAACGCCTCTTTTTGCTTCATAAGAACTTTGGATATTGTAACCCCCGCTTAAGCTTTGGCAACCGTAGCACTCGGAGCATTCAAGAAATAAATCCTACCAGGTACTCACATACTACACCTGGGTCAAGTGTGGCAAATTAAGATTAATGTTTTGCCAAAGGACATAAGTACTACTGCAAGGGATTCAAAACCTGTATCATCTGGTTTTACGGTCCAGAGACTTATCCACTAGAGCACAACATCTCTTGGAAGTTATTCTAGTCCTACTTTAACCGATTCTTTTTAAGAATGAAGTCTATGTTCCTAGAATAAAGACATAGATTTCATCAAAAGTACTTCTGTTACATTTCCTGATGGACAGGGGAAGACTGTGATCATTCATTCATAAATCTGAATTACACATCAGAGATATAAATATGACTAAGGAAACTTGTAGAGAAAGCACTCCTTCAAAATCCTTTACAGCACAATACAAGTGTGTGCATTTATATACATAATGGGTAATCTCAAATGTTAAACCTTAATCTAGGTAAAGAATGAAACCAAATAAAAATGATAAAACTGTTTGTGAAAATTGAAAACTATACAATTTTGTCCTTAAAAGGAACTAAAGGTATAATATAACATATACCCAAAAGCTGTAAAAAAAAATAATCATATAAAAACAAATTGCACATATGATGTGGAAGAGGGCAACAGCAAAAGGAGGTGATAATTTCAAGAGTACCTCCTGCCCATGTTATGATGCAAGTCTTTTAAGATTGCAAATGGAAGATCTAATATATGAATTACCATACTGCTTGAGAAGCAAATATAATAGACTACATGCTGTATTGCGTATTCACGTTCTTGCTCTTTTCACTTTTGCTTCGTGAAAATAACATACACACACAAAAGGCTTCACTAATCTATCTATCCAAGTGATCATAAAGAAATGAGAAAATATTACAATCCTCTGCAATTTATTGTATAATATTCAAGTTATTCAAAATGTATCCATCAATTGAAAAACCATCATAAACAATTCAAGTTATCAATCAAGGTAAAATACATTGAAAAGAATCTACTAAAACATTATAATGTCGAGGTTAATCATGACAAGGACGCTACAGTCATTTCTAGCATACTAAGTAGCAATGAGTTGCTATACAGCTTTGGAAGAAACAAAGAGTGGCTATGAAACCAAGAGAGTACTTCTAATCAGTTGAAAAAGGAAAGTATATAACAATGATAAATGACATTTTAGGAAAAAATGTGTGAGATATCTTGGATATGCACTATTGTTTATATTTAATTTTAAAAAATTGAAATCAAATTATAAATAAAAAATAATCCATTGCTGAAAAAGTTGTTTAATACAATCCAAAACCAGTAATTAAAATCATGACAACATAGGTATTCACCTTCCGTTTCACTTTCTGAAATAATTCACAATAATTCAGAAAAAAAGCTTCCAAATACCCCTTTTCTTACAATGACACAGATCTATAAAATAAAAATTGGTTAGGTAGAAATTGATTTATAAAAAGAGTTATGACGTCTGTTCTGATTGTGTGTTATCCTTTTCTGATTTCCTTTTCCGAACTGTCTGATCACCCCTGTTCCCTTCATCATTTGCTCCTTCTCCTTCTCCTTCTCCTTCTCCTACTCCTTCTCCTACTCCTTCTCCTTTCTTGTCCTCTTCTTCCTCTTCCTTTTTCCTTTCATCTGCTGTGCCCTCACCCTCTTGAGGGAGTGGGGGATATGCTACATCTGGTCTTGTTGGAGGCTTCACAGGGAAAAAGAAGTCTGCTACCATCACTAGGATCTAAATAGCACATCACAAGAAATAAGAAGATAATATATAGACAAGGTTATTATTGTATCGGTATTTATATTCATTTATGGTTTCTAATACATTCCATAAATTTGTGAAGTTTATTTTGTGAAGTTATATCAAATACAATGGCTAAATGAGATTGCTAAGGGGTGTCACAAGACCATTTCTCAACAGTGGGTGTGGGATCAAATTTGCTCTACATAATTTCCAACTAGCAAAAGAGAAGGTAATTGTTTTTTTAAATATAAATGAGGTTGAATAACTTTCCAATATTCTATGATGCCTCTCCCAGTTACAGTGCATGGGACAGATTGCAGAAAAGCTGTGTATATAGATGATTAGTCATGAAAAACGTGTGAACTGTCCTTCATTACCAAATGCAGATAAAGACTAATCTATGCACAATCAAACAAAACTTTAACCTCTCCAAAGTAAGTAGTACTTCGAAGCAGAATTCACAGTTTTCACATTCACAGTGAAAAGACGGATAGATCTTATCATCCCTCGTATATTACCAAGCAAAGAGGGAGAACATAAAATAGTAGGGAATATCTTACCATTCCAAGTACTAGACCAATCATGACAGTCACTACAGCAAAGAACCCATAAGAGCTCCAGGAAGGAAAACCATACTCCTCTGTCAGTATGGTATGAGTTATCTAGGATGAAAAAGTGATACATTTGATTCTGAGTAAATGCAGAAACTTAATATCATGACCTTGATACAGAATTAGCAAGTTACGGTATTTATGGAATTCAACTCAAAACTTAAAGATAAAGTTGAGTTGTGGTCATGCGATTGCATTGTGAAAGAAACGTTGTGGAAACGATCAGAAAAGGTTGATCACCTAGCATATAAGTATTGGTGTGTACTGCAAGGTTCTGGAATCATCAAAATGATAAGAAAGTTGGCCCAGTCTTGGTAAAGTTACAAGCACTGGACACAGAAAAATGTATATGGGACTACCCTATATCCAGTCCAGATAGATATATTAATTTACCAAATATATCAATAAGTAGGTGGTTTTCCGGCAAAATTTATATTATTATTAGTCCAAACAAAGCCTTCACATGATTGGCAAGAAGAGCTTCCATTTCATTTTTTTGAGAAGGGGGCATTTCCAAAACTGGTCTTTACCTTTCATCATTTTGTAAGGTGATTGGTACACTTTATGTCCATATATATAGCAAGTACATGTAGCTTGCCAACATAAAATCACCAAATTACTCATATACCTGTAGTCATGTTACATTGTTCACAGTACGGAAATGTCCTATTCTTGGACATACATGTAGTATTGTGACAAATATCGTGGGGTGGTGAAGAACGCCGNGGGGGGGGGATAGCTAGATTCCCCAAGAAACTTATGTATGGTTAGGACCCAATCCAATTCTGCACAATATGAAACAACGCAAGGTCTGCAAAGCATAACATTACAAAGTGTCAGGACATGAACTCCCATGATAGCCTGAAAATAGACTTACCCTCACAAGCATGGACATCTTAAACACCCATGAGAGAATCGTCATTCTGAAAATTAAAAATAGTCAAATTTCAACAATTACAACATGAATTAAATAAAAAATATAAAACAGTGTTCCATATCACCATGACTCGAACTTTGCTTTCTGATATCATAAGCATTATTGAAAGTTCTTTCCAAACGCATAGAAGAAAGGTACTCGGTAGGATGCGACAGTTAATGTGGTCGGATGAACAAGTGGGCGCTTGTAAAATGGCGACTGGCCAGAATGCTCCCCAGGGAGTGGTGATTGTGCATAGATTGTGTGCGGGTTAGCCTGAATTCGATGACCTGGGTAAAGCGCTTAGACACATCGTTGTATCAATGTATTTTGCGCTGTCTTAAAAAAAAAAAAAATTGTGTTGGTGAATGGTGCAATTCATTCTTTCCTTTCATATTTGTTTTCTACCATCTACCAAATCATAAATATAACACATAGGAAACTGTCTTGACAAAACCCATATCAGCTTTTTATAATCTGTACCGAATTAAGTTCTATCATTCATACTTCATGCTATTTCAAATGCGGTTAGTTTATATGGAGTTGCAGGTTTGTTATTCAATGAATTAAATAGAAATATGTGAACTGATATTGAAATATAACAAACGTGAATGTATGAAATGGAATAAAGTGTATGTAAACTCAAATGTACTGCTATGTGGATATTGAAGTCTCATTTGAAATAAAGAACAAAGCTCACTTTATAGACAAAAAGTGTAGACGATCAATAATAAACATGACCTATCTCACATTTTTTCAGGATTTGTACCTTTGATTCTCTGTGTTTCTAGTCAGGATAACTTAATAAAGGTACAATTGCCTTACAACATATTTTTTTAAAGGAAGATTTTGTTCATACGCAATAGAGTTTGGAGACTGCCATCCAGCTACAGGCTCAATTTCCTCATATTTTCTCTCTTCTACAAGACTGATCAGGTCATCTTTGGTGCGCGGTCCAAGGTACCTTCTGAAAATTCCATCTTTCGCACTATATCAGGATAATTGAAGAGAAAGATGAAATGGTCAATAATGTTAGAGAATAAATACATTTTTAGTGTTAAGACTGTTGGATTGCATATATCTATACATGTATTCATATTTGATATATTTACAATTTTGAGTGACATGGTTCAATATAATTTGGGTCATGTCTGGGGACATAGTTCCTTTAATGATATCAAACCTAGAGTCTGCAAAGGATTCAAATAGTTATTATACTAATCAAATTTGGAAAACATTTGTGTATTCAAACTTTCATTGGAATAAATTTTCTTATGTACAGTAATTGATTAAAAAAAAAAAAAACTCACACACACACACACCCCAATTGACCAATTCCTTGTTTCCTCAACATTCATATAGGGTACATATCACATACAATACAGATATTCATGTTCTATTTATAGTAAGGTTCACTTGGTAGAATAAAGATGCTGCAAGACCTACCTCCTGTATAACAAAAGGGACATAAATCAGCTAAAAATCTTCCATCATGGACACCTCACTGATATAACATTAATGATCGTTAGATACATTCCGAATGTCCCTTTTCATGCCCCTCAAAGTTTCATCGTTGACAACATTATAGGCATAGGAAATGAATGCATCCTCAAGGGCAGGAAGCAATAATGGGAAGCTTTATTGTAGGAGATAACAGTTTGTGAATGAGACAGATTTCCAGGAAATGGAAGATATCCCTCCATTTCAAGTGAATATCCAAGAATAGGATACACAGGCTCTGGTCAAATCTTATCATTCAGTCCCTCGATGGAAACAGAATCAGATAATTGTATATCATGATTTCTGCTTGATTTTTTTTTATCAACACTCATATAATTTTGCTTTACAATGCCCCTTGAAACGACTTTTCAACATGTATGTTCAAAAGTTAAATACAGCCTTTATAGATGATATTGAGATTTGCTTGACAAAGTACACCAAGTCAAAATATAACAGCCAAAAATATAAAGCAGTTTATATTTCTCTGGATTAATGAAGGTATACATTCCTCTTAGACTAATTCAAGTTAAGACTTGAATATGAAAAAATAAAATCTTTATACTTCTCTTGATAAGGCCTACCTATAAAAAAGATGTTGTATTGCCCTTTGCGACTGACCCCAAAATCTTGAAAATGTATTAAAGCATTCTAAACAGAAAAATATCAGCCCAAAGAGGGAGGAAAAATAAAAAACAAACAAATAAATTTAAAAAAAAAAATTCTGACCAACCGACCCATGTTTTAGCACCTACATGTAAAGGGCAATACAACATCTTTCTTTTTTTAGACCTAAAACTGATGCAGACGTCTTTATAAGCTCAACTTTAAATAACAAAAATATGTGTTAATTTTAATCCAAAAGTTTCTTTCAATGGGATGTTGGCAAACTTGTACTTTGGCCTGTTTCGTGAAATGATACCCTGGGGTTTTAATCTCTCTTTCTCTCTATCTCTGTCTTATTCCCCTCTCTCTATCTACTAACTTCTTTTTCTCTTTCTCTTCCTACTTCTTTTTCTCTTTCTCTTCCTCCTTCTCTTCTCTTCTCTTCTCTTCTCTTCTCTTCTCTTCTCTTCTCTTCTCTTCTCTTCTCTCTTACCCTCTGAAAATATACACTTACTGGAAGATTGATGGCAAAGACGTCACTGCAAAGCGTCCACTCAAACCCGGTTCCTCTGTGACATCGACCTCAGCAATGTTAGTGTTGAGTTCTTGACTCCAATCAGAAAGCTCCTTCCATACTGGCATGATGGACTTGCATGCCGGACACCACGGAGCATAACTAAAAAAACAAGATTAACATGTAGGGCTTTGCTCACTTTTGGTATGATCGCACAATCTTCATGATATCTTCATTGATATTTTGATGAAGGAAAATAAATTGCCACGCAGCACGCAGTAGATTATAAATGGCAGCATGCGGCAAAGAGGGAAATATCACTTGATCTAAGGCCCGCGAATTTTCCCTCTCTGCCGCCATCTATAGTCTACTGCGCGTTGCATGGAAATTATACGTCTCATTTCAAAATGATGGCTAGCTTAACTCGATATCGAGTACGTAGCTCATGAAATATCATTATTTATGTGAGATATTATGAATAGCTAGAGTATCATTTGTCAAAGCCAAATATTAATTTACGGTAATTTTGTTGGATTGGAGTCCCTGAAAGTCTTTCATGATTTTTAAAAAATTGGTTTAATGCTATTGTTCAGATCAGCTCGGATGACGGTGTATGGAGGTAAACATGCATATCAAGCTTGACTCCTAACTACTGCTTGCCGTTATACACACATTTTTAGAACGAACAAAAGGCACTTCCGAACGATGTTATTTCAAGAGCTTTAATTTATTTTCCTTCATCAAACTATCAAGGGTAAACCATAATGTTGTGGATATATTTTGACAATTAAATTAATGCCTCTAGTATTACGATTTAATTGCAATAGTCTGATCAACATTTTAGTCTTGTGTGTGGCACTGTAGTGATTCAGCCTGAACCAATACGGCTCTGGCGGGTAAAAACCAGGTTTTACGGGGGCTACTTTTCAAGATTGCCTGCATAAAAATAACACTCTACAATTTGCTTTGCATTGAACTCTATGCAAATTTACAGGGGCTCTTTTCTTATTTTCGGGGGCTCTTTTGGGCATTTCGGGGGCAAATTCGCCCTGAGCCCCCGTGTATTTTTTTCACTGGTAAAAACCCATATGCGCGCAAGTCTCCCATTTAGCGGCACCCGCGGTAGTTTCCGTGGTCAAGCCGAGGGCTGGATCGGAGAGATTTTTGGATTGGAACTGAAACCGTGCTACACGCCGTCTGCTGGGTTCTTACGAGTCTCTTATCTCTACGTGTCTACGTGTCTACGTGGAGCTCCACACATCGGTACTTCTTCAGGCTGAATCACTACAGCACTTTCTTGATCTGTCCTTAGTGGGTCATAGATCTATTTCCACTTCCGTTTCTGAACGCACTCGATCGGTACCACGAAGCGTGATTCCTTTCTTGCAGCCTCAATTTTAGAACGATAAAAACACCTACCGTAAACTGAAACAATATCCATTTATTTCTGAAGCATATTTATTTGATTATATTGAAATATAAGTTTGTGAATTGCATATTTTTAGTTCTATATTTCAAAATATCAGTGTAAAATTTAATTTTGAAAAACCCGAAACCCGAAAACCAAAAACCGGGTTTCAGCTCGACGGTTGGAGCCCGGAAGGGGACCAGTTTCGACTTGGGCCTAGTTTTCGGCATGGCGAGCTCCGTGGAGCTCCAGTGTGGGATACCTGCTCCGCCCGCTAGTGCTATAGATCAGCGGGGAAAATGCATGGAGTGCGATTCCTATTGACTTTGTACATGCGACCGAAAACTGTCTCTGAAACAGTGAAAATTGAAATGAATATTGTCATGGCAATTCATGATTTCTTTTCTGGGACTCTTTTCGTTTAAATAATAATATTTGCTTCATGATTTGAACAAGAAATGATACTAAATAGGAAGTAAAGAGTCCAAAAAATAGGATTCTGTCTAAAGTGGCCGGATTCCGAAAACCCCCTCCTTACTCCAAGTCTAAACTATTCCAACAACTCTGACAACAGATAGAATATCTAGATTCTACAGGCTACAGCTGAAAAATACATATCTTAATCAGTTAATACAGATAAAAATTTGAATAACAGTCCAGCTAAA
This sequence comes from Hemicentrotus pulcherrimus, assembly GCA_003118195.1. Classification (NCBI taxonomy): domain Eukaryota; kingdom Metazoa; phylum Echinodermata; class Echinoidea; order Camarodonta; family Strongylocentrotidae; genus Hemicentrotus; species Hemicentrotus pulcherrimus. Next base: position 59,100 of record BEXV01002356.1, read on the forward strand.
ATGTAAATAACAGTCCAGCTAAAATGTAAATAATCTTGTAAATAACTGATGTGACAAGAGCCAAGAGTAGACGTTGAACTTGAATTGATTGAAACGATTACGACTGCAAAATGCTGTTAACATACTAACAGGACTAGACACAGTTGGGACTGATAATAAATTTTCAGAATGAATTGGGTCTTGAACGTACAATTTGATAAGCCATTCCCCTTCCAGTGTCCTCGACCAGTCCTTGTCTGTAATCTTCACAACATTTGTCTTTCCTGATTATCCATAGCGGAATACACATATCAGGAACAGTAAGATAAAAACTTCACGTTTTGGGTACATTTTTGCCGGTTAACGTTCAGAAAAATCGGATAAATCAGTTATTCACGGATGTGTATCGTAGATGTAAATCAGCAACTAAGTTTTATCAATAACGTTAATTGCAACGGCAGTGTTCAACTCAGATGCCATAAAACGACTGGACTACAAGTCATTCCAAATTGGCACCATCACTGATGATACTGCTTATTCAAAGTCCACGTGTAAAAACATCGGTGGTAGAGACTGGGTTACAGAGAGAGAGAGAGAGAGAGAGAG